>PVKS010012474.1:0-53614 GCA_004027875.1 Aplodontia rufa
AAAAAAAAAAAAAAACCCAAATACAGTGACATAATTCTTATACCTATGAAGAACACTTTTATATATATGGCTATAGTATATACAGTGACATTTTTAACTGCTTGGAATGTACCTTGCTTTATCTTAGTTCCAACATTTCCTCTTCTCCTCCCTTCCTATCATCCCTTGGTATTCTTCAAAATATTTGACAATGGGATTAAACATTTATGTTTTTGTACAGGTATGCAGCATTGCTTGATCAATTATCTTATGAAGTATATTGTGCTAACGATCTTCCTTTAACAAAGTAATTTTTTTTGTAATGCTCACTGAATTAACCAGTAAGGTTTTTTATTTTCAAAGTTTGTAAAAGCTTTATTTGTAGTAACCAAAAGTTGCTAACAACCAGAAAATCTATCAGTAAGAGAATATATAAACAAATTGTACCATATCTATACATGGAATAATAATCAGCAACACAAAGAAAGAACTATTATTACACACAGCAACATGATTAGATCTCAAATGATAATGTTGAGTGAAAGCCATACAAAAAAAGAACACACACTAATTAAAAGAAAATAATCTGAGGCAGTTAACTTCTACAGGAAAGGATTTATTTAGCTTTAGCTTTCATTTCTGGAGGCTCCAGTCCAAGATCCAGTGGCCCCACAGTCTCTGGCCTCTGATGAGAGTGTTAGAAGGCAATGGTGGGGAGCAAGTAATGGATCAAACTGCTCACATCATGATCCAGGAGGAAGAGAGAGACAGCAGGAGCCAGGATCCCACAGTGTCCTCAGGAGCTTGCTCCCAATGACCTATGAATCTGGCACTAGGCCCTACCTTTTAAAGGTCCAAAACTTCTTCCAAATCACCCCATTGGGTCCAAGCCTCTCGCACATATATCTTGAGCAGTAGGGGTGGGAGGAACCATCCATTTTCAAACCGTATAGCATTCCTCCTCCTTCTTCAAAAACCTGCTAGAGAAATGCCCTATCTCCTCAGAAAGCCACAAATTCCTGCTAACTCCCCAAATCTGTCTCCTCCCCCGCTTTACCTTATGAGCGGTAAAGAGAGGCTGTTTTTTATGAGACATTTCTCTTCCCCTCTCTGAACTAATCAGAGCTCCTAAAAAACGTGGATCTCTCAGCCTTCAGTACTGCATTTTCACATGCATTGCCAGTGCAGAGTGCCCTTCTTCCAGATCTACCTGGGAAATCTTCCTGAGTCTCCTCAAACTTGTGCCCTGGGGCCATTTCTATCCCTCCCAAACAAAATTTAATTACTCCCTTGTTTGTAACCTAATATACTTCATGCACATCTCACAGGTACGTGATTCCCTTGTTCCTATCATGCTCCTGCAAGAATGTGAGATCTTGAATGACAGTGAATTTTATTAGTCTTTGATCTAGAGCATTGACTGTCAAGCATAAGGAGGACAATCAATAAATAGCTGTTGAATGTGTAAATGATGCACTGTGACACAAACCTTGTTCATCAAATAAATCTAAATATAATTTTGTAGAAAAATATTGACTAGTATGTGTCTGTCCCTCTCTTTTTTAAAATTTCTTTTGTGGTGCTGGGAATTGAAACCAGGGCTTTACATGTGCTAGGTTCAGTGCTCTGCCACTGAACTAGCATGTATGTGTATTTTAATAGCTACCAATAGACACACTGTTGACAGGGAAAATATAGGAAACATTTTATCATTGATATATTTATTAACTATTTTTGGAAGAAAAAACTATTAATAATGTTCAGATGAATGGTGGCCTAACATTTCTGAGTAGCTTTTAGTAGTTTCCAGTTTTAAATTCAGTAACTTCATGAAAATCCTATAGATTGGATTAGAGCTCAATGACAGCCTAATCATGCATGTTTCAATGTTAACAAAAGGGATCTTTTTATGTCTTCTTTTGTTTTAAACAGTGTTGAATTAGTGAATGGAGAAGTAAAACAAATCTTCCAAACATGAAGTGCAAAATATAGATTTATCTGTGTTTCAACTCTGTGGATATATCCAAGGAAATAATTAAAAGGAGGGAGCACAGGCTAGGGATGTTGCTCAGTGGCTGAGCATTAACTAGCACTCCAGAGGCCGTGATTTCAATCTCCTGCACCACAAAAACAAAACAAAACCGAAAGATAAGGAGAACACCAAATTCCCCTGTGACCTCTACTCAGTCCTACTCCAGTGCAGAGCACCTCGGAACAAATGGAAAAATGGAAGAGCGAGAAAGAAAATAAGGACAAAGGAAGAAAGTGCCTAAGAAAATGAAGGGAGGAGAGATAAGAGGAAGAGGTGGGGTGGAGAGAGTCTGTGTGCTAGAAAGAGAATTCTTAGCAAAGCCAATCCACTCTACACTCATTATGCTGCATGTCTGTTTACCTTTTTGTAGAGACCTGACAAGAAGCCTACATATTAGAACTAAAGTTTTAGCACTGTATTTTGTACTTCATTGTATATAAAAAATCAGAATTCAAACCACTGTCTGTTGACATTAGGATGTAGTTTTGAAACTGTTTTCTTGATAATGCAAGGTCTTTCAAGATCTCTGACACTTGTATTTGTCTGCCTTCTTTCTCAAGTAAAATACTGTTTTCATAATAATGGTCATTTCCATTTCACTGTCTGCATTCAGTAGCCCTATATTACGGTCTAGGTAAATATCATGATTTTATTTTATTAATTGAAAAGAGATGCCAAAATGTAGCACACTAGGGTAAAAGATGGCATATTGAAGAAGGAAAAGCTGAGGGGGTGTGTGTATGTGTGTTTGCTACACTGAGGATTAAACCCACATCCTCATATCTATCAGGCAATGGCTCTTCCACTGAGCCACATCCCTAGTGACAACATATGTATATAAATGTCTAATATTTGGAGCCTAGATCGAATTCTTATGACAAAATTTTATTTTATTTTATTTTATTTTAGGGTATGTAATACATTGTATTGTTCGTTTCCCTGAGTGGGTTAGAAATTACCAGCTGAAACTGTAAAATCAGCTCAAGCATTATCTTTTCCGTTGAAGTCTTCCCAATCATTTCACCACATGGTAGTAAAACATCTCACCCTGCTCCACAACCCACAACCAAGCATTCCTTTTTTTACTTCTCCCTATAATTACAAGATTGGAACTATTTGATGCTAATGTACTTAATCTCCTGCGCTCTGGTAAATTCCCAGATTAAAAAATGGGGAAGCTGTATCATAACAATCTTGTAATTTTCATCATAACATGGATTTTGACCCAAAAAATGCACTATAAAAATGTTGAATAGATTAGTACCTATAAAGAAAGTGAAAGAATAATAATATACTTCCGCTTAGGTTTTTCTGACAATAGAAAATAATGCACACGTAAACTAGAAAATGTGGAGATAAAAGATTCTAAGAATCAGAAAAAAACTATTTAATCTCAATGATAAGAGGCAAACTATGTAGCAAGTTTTCTTTCTTTTTTCTGATCTATCTCTCTTTCTCTCTCTCTTTCTTTCTTTCTTTCTTTTTCTTTCTTTCTTCATGATGGGGAATAAACCCAGGGGCTACTACCAGTGAGCTACATCCTCAGCCCCTTATTTATTTTATTATTTTATTTTATTTTTTTGAGGCAGGGTCTTGCTAAATTGCCCAGGTTGGCCTGAAACTTGCAATCCTTCCTTGGCCTCCAGAATAGCAGGTAACTGGGATCACAGATGAGTGCTGCTTCACTCATCTACGTGTTTCCTTACTTATCCATTTTGTACATCATTGGGCCCTTTTAGATAATAATTCACAAAAGGAGTAGTTTCTAAGTCAACTTAGTTACATCCTTCTAAAACTTCTTTTTGTTTACCATCATATTTTATTGAATTTATTTCTATTGAACATCAATTGCTAATAGACGTTGAAAATAATGGCAGTGTAATTTTTAAAAAGTCCTATTAACAATAAGATGAAAACATGCTTTTAATATTTTAGCATCATTCTTTCATCATAATAACATATGCATATAGTAAAAATTAAAATAAAACAGAAGGATTTTTAGTATAAAGCAACAGTTCCCAACCTCAACTGTGCCTGTGGAGTTGAGATTTGTAATTGCACTGAAACCAAAGAGAGCAATCAATAGTGAGTTTTTACAACTTCATCCACACAGTGGTTGTTTTAATAATGTGGTCTTCACTCTTTTTGTGAACTTCTTTTGCAGAATTATGTGACTCATGAGGTTTTCATTGACAAAGCATATGTAACTTACTCCAAGTCCAGATTTTTAGCATTCATATTCAACTATGCTTGTCTGCACGGAGCTTTCAAATCACAAAACAACCTTGGCTGCACAGAGTGGTGAAGGGACAATAATGAAAAATACGATAGTTAATGCTACTACATAAAAAGCAGCTCTGCAGGTCTGCAGTGTGTGTGGATTTGTTAAGAAGGCTACAGACATAATCTTCTTTCACACTTTGATGTTTGGGGTTGTTTACTACCAGCAGATTTTTGGTTCCTGCTAACCATACATTTCAAATTCTGGGAGAGAGGTAAGCTTTATGAAACAACTTATAACAACTTTTCAGAAAATTGAACATTTGAGGATCCAATTTTGTTCTTTCATGCTACCCCTGAAACACTCTCCTTTCTGATCACCAGGCAATTTCCCAGCCTCTTTGAGATTTCTCTTCCTAAACAATTTCTTCCAGAAAAGCTTTTGGCAATAATTTAACACCTCAACCTGCCCTGGTGAGTTGGATGAATTAGAACAACCTGAAAATAGATTCCAATGAAAAGGAAGCAGGGACGAAAGCCCTACCTGAACCGGTGTCCGCCTAGTGGGAGCTTTGCTCTGTCACGGTCAAAGACAGACCGTGACAGAGCAAGGACGTGTTCCTTTTAATATTTGCACTCAGCTTTAAGCATCCATCTCCCAAGAGCACGCAAATGACTAAGCTGCAGTGATTCATCCAAACAACTCCAATTATTTGAAGAAAAATAGAGGTTTGTGTGTTGTGCATGTGTGAGTGTGTGTGTGAGACATGTAATAACAAAATAAATATCATCCAAAATACGGCTGGTGGTCATATACTGGCCATTTATTAACCACATTTGACCCAAACTAGCATAATGTACCTCTGAGTGCTCAATTCCCATCTATAAAATGGTTATAACAGTATCCCCAACTTAGGGTTTGGGTGAGGATTTAATGAGCTTATATGTGTGAAGTTCTTAGAACAGTTTAATTCCTGGATTAAATAAGCAGCCCCTGGAGGAGGGCTTGTGGGAGGGATGTGTTTTTTACATTTTACAGAGTTTAGCTAACAGTTAATCCCTTTGAGCAGATCATATTTAAAAGATGAACGAACATAAGTTTTGCTCTTTAACCTTTTGTTGTTGGTTTTGTTTTTTGTTTTGTTTTGTTTTTTGAAATGGGGTTTCCCTATGTATCCCTGTTGGTCTGAAACTCCTAGGCTTAAGCAATCCTCCTGCCTCAGTGTTGTAAGGAGCTGGGACTATAGCAGGGCTACCACATTAGGCTCTGTGCTTTGAAAATTCTTAAAGACAAGTCTTTATATTGGTAATTTACCAAAAATTTGATGACCTTTCCTTATTTATTCTTAATAATTTCTGCCCTATTCTTTCTTCCATGGAGATGAAGAAAAGATATATAAACATATGTTTTCCCTAGAATAATTTTTTAAACATAATTTTATTTTTCACTTTAGTTTTAAATATTGAAGGGGTTTGTTGTTATACTTCTGTACATGCACACTTCACTTATTCCCTCCTTTTACCCTTACCACCCTCTCCCCCTCCCACCATCACCTCCCCCTTTTCATGTCCCAAAATCCCTAGTCTGCCAGGTTGCTCCCAGTTCAATTGGTAATCCATGAGTGGTGAGTCTATTGTCTAAACTTATTTTTCTCTCATTCTTTCCTATTTTGTACTCTAGCTTCCACTTATGAGAAAGCACTGGGCCTTGAGTTTCTGGGTTTGACTAATTTCACTCAGCATGAGTTTCCCCATCTCTATCCATTTACCTGCAAAGGCTATTTCATATTTTTTAATAGGTGAGTAGAATTCCATGGTGTATATATATATATATATCACAGTTTCTTGATCCATTTATCCAATGACAGGCATCTAGATTGATTCCATAATTTAGCTATTGTGAACTGTGCTGCTATAAACATTGATGTAGCCATGTCATTGTAGTATGTTGAATTTATATCTTCTGGGAAAAATATCCAGGAGTGGGATAGCTGCATCATATGATGGTTCTGTCCCTAATTTTTTGAAGAGCCTCCATACCTGCTTTCCGGAGGGATTGTACTAGTTTGCAATCCTACCAACAATGTATAAGAGTTCCTTTTTCCTCACACCCTCTCCAGCACTTGTTGTTTGTATTCTTGATCTTTGTCATTCTGACTGGTGTGAGATGAAATCTTAACGAAGTTTTGATTTTCCTGTCCCAGATTGCTAGAGATGCTGAATTTTTTTCATATATTCATTGTCCTATTGCATAAGGCAAATGTTCATTGATAGCATATCATGCACCAGCCCTGTGATAAGTACGTTAAATGCAGCTGTTCATATTATCCTCACAGAATCCAAAAGAATTATATTCTCTTATTAACCCCCATCTATACATGGAATGTCCACAACTCTGAGTGGTCACACGTAACTGCCAGGTCACGCCAGGACAGGGTGTGATGAGGTGAATGTGTGGCTGCAATTACAGACTGAGCTCCTCAGCATGGCACTGTATGATGAAAGGGACCATGCAGGAAATTCAGCTTAGTGTCTTCATTTCCCATTTGAAAACCTAAACCCAGAGCCAGGCCATGACTAAGCAGAGGATCTCTCCCTCACACACCTGCATCCCTCTTTTCTCTAGTCCTCTACCTTAATCCTGGATTTACATTTTCCCACTTGTTCCATGTTGAGTAGAAAGTCAGGGGGGAAACGTGCTTGCTCTGAATATATTCCTCCCTCCCTCACACATCCGTTTTGTTTTTTTTTTCCCTTTGAAGTAGCAACAACAGCTGCCAGTCAAGGCTCCCCCGGGCTCACAGAGCTTCAGTCAGCTTCACAGATGAAGGCAAAGATGAGAAGACAGAAATCCCTCTTTAAAGAACTGTGCTAATGCTGTTCACTCTAAATTCATTCTTTCATTAGTGAGCACTTTTCAGCTGACGCTGAAACCGCAAGGCAAGAAGGGCAGAACACTGCGTTCTAGGAGCAGCAAGTGGTCTCTAATTGACTGCCAAGGGCAAAATGGGGAAGAGATGGATGACTGAACACTCAGAGCTCTACCTTCTCCAGCTCCTTTTTATCTGCCTTTTCTTTTCTTTGATTTTATCACATATATTTAAGGTCTGCAATGTGTTATATTTATGGACACATCGAGACTGAAATGTTTTATATAAAACTCATCCTTGCCATAGGTTACACCTTGTCCACCTTCCCCCTGGAGTTAGAGGCAAACTCTGGTAGCCAGAGGCAAGAGGAAGATAGATCACATTCATATTTAAGGTTCCTTAAGGGTAATGAAGGGATGATGGAATAAGAGATGGGGCCAGGATTTCTTGGCTTACACCAAAATCGCTTCATTCTAAATATGAACACTGGATGGAAAAAGAAATTGTACCTATAAGAATAATGTTTCAATATGTTACACTCTTCATAACTCAAATGTTTCCATCATGCACATGCAAAAGCACAGGAAAAATGTGATACTTGAGTATATCACACTGGCTTGTTTTTCTAGGAATACCCTCTATTATTAATTTGCTCTTTTAAACTGAGAACAGGCCAAGAGCTAAATGTAATATAACCATTTAGTCATATGTTTAATAAAGTTTATTGAGAACCTACTATGTGCTACATACTGTCCTAGGAATTAAGAATAGCCCAGTGGTGGTGGTGGTGGTGGTGGTGAAACAGATGACATCCCTGCTCTTATGGAGCTTGTTTTCTAGTGGAAAAAGTAGTTAATAATCAGATGAATAAATAAAACATGCAGTATGCTAACTAGTTCTAAGGAGAAAACATAACAGCAAAAGAAAATATGAAACAGAGGAACAGAGTAGAAATTTTAGATGGTGGGGTCATAAAGACCTGATGGAAAGGTGATCTCTGAATGAAATAAAAAAAGGAAGTGAGATGGTATTTGGAAGATTGAAATTCCTCCAGAGAACAGCAAGTGCAAATGTCACCTCTCCACCTGCAAACCCACCACCTGCCATGTCCTGGTGGAAGATGAAGTTCACATCTCTAAGGAACTTCCAGAGGAAGAACAAAGGACAGAGTAGTAATGAAATCAGAGATAGGCGGAGGTAAGATTATGTGGAACTTCCAAGTTTAATCTAAATATTGTTACTTTTATGTGAGTAAGATTGGAATCTATTGAAGAGTTTTAAGCAGTCAGGATAATCTCACTTGGATTTTAATAGGATCATTCTGGCTAGGAGGTTACAATGCAACGAAGTGCCCTACGTTGAAGGTGGCTTTTGTATTAACCTAAATGAGAGATGTTAGTGGCTTGAATGAGCATGGTAGCAATAGGAATGTTGAAAATAGTTGAATTCTGGATATATTTTGAAAGTAGAAACTAAAGGAATTACTGATGGAGTTGATAAGAGGTGTGTGTTGGGAGGGGGACAGTTAAGGCTGAATCTAAATTTCTTCCCAGACAACTTAACCATGAAGTTGTCAATTAACTGAAATGGAGAAGATTGCAGGGAGTGTCTGCTTGGGTATGCTGCTTTGTTTATTTGTCTGAGTTTTATTTTATTTTCTTTGCTGGAGGTGAGAAAGCCATATCAGGAGCTCATTTTTTAACATGTCCAATTTAAGATGCCTATTAAACATGGAAGTGGAGATGTCAAGTAGATAATTGGACATGCAAGTCTGAATTGATAGGAGAGGTCTGTGAGGAAGAAATGAATTTGGGAGTCATTAGCATATAGATGAGGAAGAATCACCAAAGGAGACATAAAGAGAGGTCAGAAAGTTGGAGGAAAACTAGGTGAGTGCTGTATTCTGGAAGCCAAGTGAAAAATTATTTCGAGGAGGAGAAAGTAAAATTCTGATGAAACTGCTATGGGTCAGGGAAGTTGAGAACTGAGAATTAGCTGCTAGATTTAGCAATATGGGGTCATTGGTATCCTTGATAAAAGAAGTATCATGTACACGTAAAAAGTAACTAAAAACAAAAACTTCATTAAGAGGAGAAAAATTAAAGAAAGAGATAATTATAGACAACTCTTTCAAGAACATATGCTATAAAGGGAAGGTAAGAAATAGAGAAAAATCTGGAGAGAAAGGGTCAAGGAAGTTTCGTTTAGAGGACTGGGGTTATGTCACAGGCATTGTTTTAGTCAGGTTTTCATCATTGTGACCAAAATATCTGACAAGAAAACTTGGAGGAGAAGTTTCTTTTGGTTCATGGTTTTAGAGCTTTAGACCATGGTGGACTCCATTGTTCTGGGCCCAAGGTGAGGCTGAATGTTATGATGAAATGAAGCAGTGAAGTGGTACTGTTCATTCATGGCGTCTAGGAAGCAGAGAGAGAGAGAGAAGTCAGGGAAAGGGACAGCAGGGAAGATGAATCCTGTCAGGGCATGTCCCCAGTGACCCACTTCCTCCAGCCACAGTTGCAACACAGTTGAGTCAAGCTTGGGTGGGCTACTTAGGTTACAGTCCTCACCATCAATAATTCACCTCTGAGCGTTCCTGCATCAGCACAGGAGGTCTTTGAGGGACACTTCATATCCAAACTGGAATGGTGGGATAGCACTTACTTAGCAGCTATGAGACCCAAAATTCCAACACTAATACTTAAAAAAAAAAAGAGAGAGAAAACTTTATATGTCTGAAACTAAGAGCTTGTGTGCCTCTAGGAATGAGGCATTAAAAAGGGAAAATTTACTGATGTTGCAAAGAGAGGAAAGAATTAAGAGAGTTCTCTTTGAGTGAGAGGGATGTGATCCAGGTGGTCTACTCAAAATGTGGTCCAAAAATGAAACATCAACATCACTTAGAAACTTGTTAGAAATGCAAACTCATTTGCCTATTTGCTGTTTGCCAAGTCACGCTTTCCTGGAAGGAACTCACGAATATGAATCTTAAGTTTCCAGGTGATTTTTATGCACTACAACCTAAAAGTCAACCAAGGAACACATATAATTTATCTTTGGCATCAGGAGAGAAGGTTGAGCATGTGGGCAGTAGGGAGGTGGCTAGGGTAGTGTAACTTTATGGGAGTTCTCTTGCAATTGCTTCAACATCCCAGTGAAGGAGGAATCAGATCATCAGTCATCACTTTCTTCTACAGGATGTTGGACTGTTAGTCCTGGAGCACCACAGTGACTTGGAGTTATATGTTTCATTCTCTTCACCCACAGTGACTGATTTGTAAGACAGCATAGACTTTAAGCTTTACTCAGCTTCCCCTTGCAAAACTGCAAAATTTCCCACCTTTTAAAAGCCTGTTTGCTCCTACAGCTGCTCTGCTCTTTTTGGCCTGTCCCAATCATGTCATTTTTTACCAAAGACAGGACTATAATTTATTGAGTGTCTGACATGCTACTGGCATTTTCAAATGTACTTTCTCATCCCGTCTTTGAAATAATCATTCCACACAGATACTTTTGTCACCACTTTACAGATGAGAAGATAGAGACTTAAACTAACTTAGTTAATATCCCCTTGCTGGTAAGTGGAAGAACCTAAGAACTACCATCTAAACCACCTTTAAGTCAAGGGAGAGCCTTTGTTTATCTGGTCATTATCGACTATACCCCTGCCCAAAATGTATAGCATTCCCAAAAGGATTTCAACACAAGCACTCTGTCTCCCACCTTCCTCTGTTTTGTGTTACTCTTTTTACTTTTCCCGCTTAACTTGCTACCAAGAGCCCACTGGTCTCTCTAGAGGTCACTCTGGTTTTGAATCTTCAATCAGCCAGTACAATTCATCTTTCAATTGCTAACTTCTTCCTCCTCTTCACTTATCCTCTTCCTCCCCTTTCTGTTACTTCTTCTTCAATAATTCCTTTAACTCCTATAGGTGTATATTGACAACTACATCTAATAAGCCACTTTTCCCTCTGCCTCAAATCATCTATGCATTTAACATTTGTCTTTAATTACAAAAATAAAGTGCACATAGACTATACTGCCTTAAATTTTACTGTTTGGCAAGTAATCTCAGTTTTTCAACACATTTTTCCCTAAAATAGAACTTTGCGTCACAATTATCTCATCAACTGGTTATTTTCTACCATATTTTGTGTGATCATTGGCTTTTTTCATGTGTTTAACTTTTCATATGTGCCTGGGCTGTGATCCCAAAAATCCACACACACCTAACATACAAAGAGCCTTCAAACCAGGAAGTATACATTGAGAATTAAAACAACACTCAACTTTTGTGGTACAAATCAGAGGAAAAAATTCCCATGATAGAACATACCTATATTATATAAGATGACCTATAAGTCTTCCTCACTTAATATTTATATGCTTATTAATTATTTATTATCTAAGTCCATCATGAAATACTCTCTGGGTAACAAAAAGACAGGCTGCCATAAAAAATCTAATGAATAAATATATTAATCAATATCTTTCAGCATTCCATGAGCAATAATGCATGGTTGACAGTTTTATAGTTATTGATCCACTAGGAGATTCTATAAAGAAGTGAGTGTGTAGTAAAGTCACATTTTGTGTGAGCTTACCAGACTTAGAAATGCATTTACTCTTCACTACAGATCAAGGCTGTTTTGTTTGGCTATTTTTAAAAAAGACTGTATAGGTAATAAATCTAGAGATAATTTAAAGCCTAAACAAAACCTTTGGGTAGTTTTAATACTGCGTTAAGCTAATTATTTTTATCATCTCTAGAGGCCATGTTCTCACTTTTTTTTCTAGACTTCAGATGTGGGCACATGTCAACGTTTGACTGACCTTTTGTACCGTAGGTGCCTTCCATGGGGTATGCAATGAGAAATTCTATATTCTCTCTAAAGTCATGCTGCCATTTGTATTTCTTATCCTAATGAATGACACCCATCTCCCAAACCCAGGTAACTTATCCTTCATTTCTCATATCTATCCGATCACCAAGGTTTCCAATTCCCCTGAGTTTTTCATCTTTCTGAATTACACTGAGTTCCTTATTTGAGGACCTCACTTTCTCTCACCTAAACTATGAGAATATACCCTAAGTGATCTTCCTGTCTCTGACATGGGTTGTTCTCCCTGAAGCCCATACCTTCCTATCCTTTATCATAAAAATGCCAAAGTAATAATTCACAGCATACAACTAATGACCTCAAAGCTTTGCCTTAAACACTTGCAGTACTTACAAGATTAAGTCCAAAGAACTTTTGGTGACCCTGAAGGCTTAGAGTTGGTCACAGCAAATTCTATTTTTAGTTTTTGCTACCTTTTCTGTTACCACTCATGCAACACTCCAGAATTTCTGCAACCACTATGCTTCTTGCCCTAAATTCAAGCTGCTACTTTTATAAACAAACAACTGCTCCTCGACCTATGAACTAGCACTCAACATTTTTGTTTGGTTGGTTTCTTCATATTGGGGATTGAACCCTGGAGTACTCTATCACTGAGTCACAACTTCAGTCCCTTTTAATTTTATTTTGAAATGGGGTCTTGCCAAATTGCTGAGACTGGCAACCATGCCTAGCTAGAACTCAACTTCTACAATGTAAATCACTTTGGTAGATTCTGAGAGTACTGAAAATCATTCAGCTCTTTGTAAATTGTAGTTATTTTTATTTCGCACAACTAATAATCATTATAATGGGAGCTTTTCTACTTCCATGTGTGTCATTTAAACCTGTTCTCAAAACAACACATTTTAACTTTTATGTTGTTCATAAACATCACCAATTCATAAACTTTCAGCATTGTTCTCTTTCTGTTCTTTAGTATACTTATTTGCATCTGGGAAATTGAAAGAAGCATTCCATTTATATTGTTTTTTCGTTATTTCTTTTTTAATCTGCAAATAACAGCCTTGTTTTCCCCTGACATTCAATTTTATATTCTTCTAAAGATGCTATTATTTTGTTGACTGATAGTTCATTAATAAGTATAATTACCATCTGCCACATTGCTTCTTAAATTATCCAGTAATTGCATGTATATTAATTTTCAATTTCGGAAATTAAGCTTTTGAAAAGATATCCCCTCCTTTATTAAAGTCTGGGAGAGTTCCAGGTGTATTTATCAAACATTTAAATTTGTAAACTGCTTTGTGTTTTTTCATTCCCGCATTGTAATACTAATGTAAACTTTCACAGTTCTTTGCAGAAATGTTCTGTGTGCTTTATACATAAACTATTGGGCTTTAATCTTACTGCTTCCTCATGTGACATTATTTTTAAAAGATACAAATAAATAGTAATTGGTTTTCTGAGTATCATAGTTAAAAAATAAGAACAAACTGAAATTATTTGGATATATTTTGAAGGAAAAAAATAGCCTGGATTCCAAGCTAATAGATGTAAGGAAAATATGAGGACTCTTTTAGTATCCCCCTGAGTTTAAAGCTGTTACTTAGAATATAGTACACACACAAACCATACATATATATATATATATATATATACACATATATATATATATATATATATCTTTCAATTTTGTTAAAGACAATTCATTTATTTTTCCTGACAAAACTGTTAAGAAAAACATATGTCTTCAGCTGGAAACTCTAGATATAAGTAATTCCAGAACTCTCCTAAGAAATCAAAGCAATATTTTTCTTTTCTGTGACTAATTTCTTTTCATTTAATTTTCCTTTCATTAAAATTTTCCTTCATATCTTCTTTCTGTATATTTCAGTTTAAAATATATACGTAATTTTATATACATGTATATTGTACAAGACCCCTTGTGTATACATATATACGTATACATTGCAGGATGGCCTCTGATTTATTCCATTCACAACCTGTGATTTGGATTTGGAAGATTTGTAATTGTTAAAGGAATCTAATAAAATTACACATATTCTCTGGATTCAGTATGCCACATTTACAGACAGAGTTCTAATAAACAGAATGTTCACTTCTAGAGCTGGAAGGCGCCTCAGAGAGCATAGAATAGATCGTCTTATGTTGTAGGAAAAAACTAAAGATGAGAAAGGTTAAGTCACTGGCAGTCACACAACCAGCTCGAGGAGGAAGAACAGACCCTCAGACTTCCTGAGTCCACATCCCATGCCCTGTAATAAATCACATTCGCTCCAGGCACAGTCTTGAGTTATCTGTCTCTCATTCCTCACAAGGTGAAAATAGAGTTAACTGTGACACTGAGCACCTAGAAAGAAGCAAAGCCAACATTCTCAGGAGCAGAACTGAAACATGAAATTTCTTTAACATAAGTTGTTTTCCAAGACTGCCTCTTCTGTCTGTTCAGATGTAAGGTGCCTAAAGGCAATGTTCGCCACAGGCAGCAGCTATCAATCTTCAACTGTATTTTTAAAGCAACAATGCTAATTTTAGGTTACTGTTTTACAAAATGGTCTCCTGCACTCAATATCCAATCATCTTGGAAATTATTTGCAGATTTTGTTTTCATACTCTTCCTAAAGGCATATTGCCCTTGTCCACAGGAATCTGTAGATATTAAGTATGGTGTCTGAAATGTGTACTTTGGCAGACCTCCTTTTAGAGGGATCTTTTTCTACGAAAGATAAAGAGCAGCTGATTAGACTCACACAAACCCCAGAGGAATTAGACTCTGTTGATGTTGATTGACTACAGTGGAGATGGAAAAGCTCATGTTTCCCCTGACCTCCAACCTCTGCTCTGCTCATTACCAAGCTCTATCAAGAATATTATGCCTGATAATCCAACAAATAGTCCAGTAAGGGAGGAAAAGCAGGGAAAGGCACTTCCCACAAGGGTGGGGAAAGAGATCTGTGGGCTTTCCCTCTTTCCAGGGTGAAAAGGGCTGGGGAAGTTGATCTCTATTCATGCTGTAGATGTGACTGCTGCAGTCACGCCTCTCGCCAGCTGGGCTGGGATCTTAAGAGTCACTATGAAAACTCATTAGCTTCACAGCAATGAGCCCGCCACTGTTGAAGCTGGGCGCTGTGCTGAGTACCATGGCAATGATCTCAAACTGGATGTCCCAGACCCTCCCGTCCTTCGTAGGACTGAACACCAGCAGGCCCTCCTCGCCAGATACCTTAGTAAGTCACTCCTGGGGGTTTAAGTAAGTGCATTTACTCAATTGGTTTAATTTTGTGAATGGTAAATGCTGGGATTTTGCTCTCTATTCATATTCTATTCACAGGTCTACTTCAAGGATATATTATTTTTATTGTAAGTTTAGTCATGGGTATTTATTTATGAGCACTTTAAAGTCATACCAAAAATTTCAGAAAGGTCTGAGAAACTATAAAAGAAAATATTGACTCATTAAATTCTTAAGAATTAAGAGCTTTGGTTTAATTTGAGATTTGGAAGGAGCCTTAAAGAAATATGTTTTGGTCCTTATTTTGCTTTTTCAAATGCCTGAAAAATCCACATAAGTTTTCTTACAGAATAAGGTATTAGAATATATTCTACCTAATTTAGTTTCCCTACAGCAGCGTTTTCCTTGTAATGCAATGCCTATGAGTGTTTGCAATGAATACAGCCAGAGAAACCAACAGTTTTTAAACATAAATAAATTTTTAAAATTAAGAAAAACTTCAAACAATTTAAAGCCAACCAAAAGAACTTTAAGAGAAACAGGAAACATGAATAGAAAATTTACTGATAAAAACATCTTCGTGTTTTGATTAATATTTTATAAAGACTTTTTATATCACAAGTCTAGCTAGTGTAGTGTACATTCATCACAAATTAATGGCCTTTTAATCCTGTCCACATTTTAATAAAGTCTATTCTGATAGTTTAAAGCAAGGTTGGTTAGCAGCACTCTGAAGCATTTTAAAGAAGAAAAGCTATTGGTTTTTTTTTAGATAATAATTTAAAGATTGAAATAAAGAGAATATTCTGGGAAAAACAAAGCAATTTCTCTGCTGTCAAATAAAAGGTACAGATACAGTTAGGATTCAAGTCATTTTACCTTTACCTGGATTACTCCAGTGGACCAAAACAGGTTGGACATGAAAAGAAAAGTAGCCTTCTATTTTTAAGAATTGTTTGCAGTTACTGATTATGAATCTGTCAAACAATGTGTAATTAATTGAGTATATTCTCCCAGTGCTTAGGACATCAAATGAGCAAATATAAGGCACATTGTGACCTCTTTTTACATTTCTACCTCTCTGAGACACTCAGGAAACCTCCATGCCTTCATTATTAAAGAGAATTCTTACCATATCTACATGACATGCTTGGGAGTGAAGTATATAAAAGAGATTTGTAATTCCAAAGAAAGTATGATATGCCATCAACACAAATCGGTAACACATTTACATTATTTAATACTTAGTAGGCCCAGTGTTTTCCATGTCCTAGTACCTAATTGCTTCCAACACCATAGTTGTTGAATTAACTCTTTCAGAAATATGATTTTAAACTAACAAATTAATGAGTTATATTTCAAATTTGACACTGTAGTTATGACAAATGTATTTTTGTCGATAATGAACTGTTTTTTTTCTATTGCTATTGAATGAAGAGAATCAAATTTCCAAAATTGTGCATGACTTTTTAGAACTTATGTTATCTTGTGAGCTTAAAATAAATTAGTTCTCTTTACTTTCTGATTAATACTTTATGTTTTTTAAAGAGGGAGGGACAGTAAGACAGAGATAAAAAGAATCAATTTTATTTAGTTTTTCATGTGGCTTTCGTGATGCTGGAGTTCAAACCCGTATCCTCACACATGCCAACAAGTGCAGTAACTGCTGAGCCACTGCTCCAGCCCCTCTGATTGATAATTTATTGGTCAAAAAACATAAAGTATTGAAATAAGTGTATACATATTCTGACTTACCAATTTTTACTTTTGGAAGTCTCTATTTTGCAAATGAATGAACTCAAAAATCCAGAAAATGCAGGTGAGCTTTTACTATAGCTAGTTACAGTAAATCATTAAATGGTATTCTTTGGGATGGTGAACCAGGTTGCAAAAGTTTTTTATTCCCCCTTTGGTATATTTACAAAAGAATAATGTCTATTCCCTAATTATTCAAGATGCCTGCCTATATCTTGGGATTCCCATGATGATACATGAATGAGTCTGTATTTCTTAGATTAAGAGCATAAAGCATTGATGCTGGAAAGGTGGAAAGGGTCTTAGAAACTATCTGGACTCCTTATTTTTATTCTATCTTCAGCAACCATCTTTTAAAAAAAGTCTGAGACAATATATGCATACTAGATTCTCAATGAAGCTTGAAGTGAAAACCCAATATGTAAAATAAGTCATGGATCAAATAAATGGTGGGAGGAATAATTTTTTGGGTCTCTACTATCTGTCTCCTTCTCACACCATCAATCCTGTGACCCAGTCAAGATATCTTCATAGAAACTTTAAAGCTCTCTGAAATTTAATTGGAAACATAATTGATCTAATTCAACCTCCTCATTCTGCAAGTTGAAAAGCTGACTCAAAATGTGTGAGTAACCAATCAGATTTCACCCAGCTGGTTAATGGCAGGGACAGGTGAAGAATTAAATCAGAAGACTACAGTTACCTGAGTCAGGGTCTGTGGCCAACACTGTCATCCCAGAAACTCAGGAAGCTGAGGCAGGAGGATTGCAAATTTGAGGCCCTCTTCAGCAATTCAGTGAAAACTTAGTGAAACCCTTACTCAAAATAAATGAAAAGAACTGGGGATGTAGCTCAGTGGTAAAGCACACCTGGGTTTTGTACTGCTCCCCAGTACAAAACAAATAAATAAAACACTATTGCTCTTCCCAGAGCAATCACCTCTCCTACCCGCTCCTTGGTTGTCCCTTACCCCTCCTAGCCTTTGATGCCTTACTAGGTTCTTTGTGATGGCTCAGATTTTTTTTTTTACCATATCCCCAGATTCCTCTCTCTCTTACACACCGAAACTCATATCTTTAAGATATTTTTCCTCATCTCCTTGGTCTCAAAGAATTGTGGGAAGGATATCAAATCAACCATGTTCCATACATTTCTAAGGCATTGTTTATTTATATAGAAGAAAAGGGTCTCCTCCCTGGCATTGTAGGCTTTGTGTCAGAGCAGTGAAGAAGGCTTTTCAGCTAGCTCTTCTTCCTGCTGCCTCTCAAGTACTTCCACCAAGCACCTTAGTCCTGTTTCCATGCAGAGGGCTGGCAAGAGTCTTCCCCCAGAATGACGAACAGATTCTTACCCAGAAGGTTTAGTTACAAAGTAGTAAACCAGTTCTCAATTTTCCTGCCTGACCAACGCACTTTCAGCAGCATGAACGAGATGAATCTGCAATTGTGTACACCATGCACAAAATGAGGTTCTTAAAATTTGTTTTAGGATTGTTCATGGATTGTAAAGGTGGCCAAAAAAGGAAAAGAAAAAGATGGAGAGTTATACAAATATGAACAGTCCCTCTTTAAAATGGTAGTTCAAAACTTAATGTGAGGGCACACACTTATGATCCAGCTACTCAAGAGACTAAAACAGGAGAATGATGAATTCAAGTGCAGTTTGGGCAACTTAGCAAGATTTTTATAAGAAAAAGAAAAAGTAATAGAAAGTAGTTTCAAATGACCTGAAAAACAAGGATAGGGTTTGAATCATCACATGTTTATGACAGATGCCTTTGAAGTAGTTGTGTACATTTCATTGTCTCAAAAGCTGAAAAGCCGCTTTCAAATTCCAGGATTTTTTTTTAATCATCAGTAAATAGTTAACACGTCCTATTAGGTGATAAACTCCACCTTATTTTTCTTCCAGTGTTGAAACATTCCTTTGCCCTTTTTGTTTTCTTGTTTGGTTTCCTCCTCCCTTCCTTTCTTTCATTCATTAGGTTGTTTTTGTTTTGTTTTATTTTTTTGTTGTTTTAATTTTCCCTCTAAAATATCCACTGAACTATTGTCTGAGGAGAGGAAGTTCCTGCTCTCAGAAGCTCAGGCTCCCTCTGATACCTCTCTCTGATGCAGTCTCTTCCCCCGGAGGCTGAGCTTCTGAGAAATCCCGCATGCTGTGGGCTCCACACCAGGAAAAACCTGGAGAAGAGCAATTAAAGCAGCAGAGGATGCTCAGCAGACACCAGCTGTTGTCATATAGCCAGCCCTACCGCTGTGGTAGGAAGAGGTCCAGTGGGACCTGGGTGCTTAAGCCATTTGTTTTGCTACAGTTTTAAACATCTAGCTGGATTCTCCTCATAAATAACTACTGTATTGAGTTAGTCAATTTAAGATTCTGTAAAATGAACAGAGCATCCTGAAACAAACTGTCAATATCCTCTAAGTGTCTCATCCTCAACTAACCATTGTGGTTTTAGTCCGGAATGATGATATCTGAATTTTTGGTTTTGATTTTGTTACTGGGGATGGAATCCAGGGTCTCACACATTCCAGGCAAGTGCTGTATGGTTGAGCCACATTCCCAGCCTTTTTAAATTTTTTCTTTTGAGAAAGGGTCTCTCTAAATTGCCCAGGCCAGCCTTGAACTTGCCTTCCTCCTGCCCCAGGCTCTCAAGTGATCTAACTGGATTACAGGTGTGTGCCACTATGTCTGGCCAACTTTACTGTTTTTACATGACTGTTTTTCTTCTCCAAATCCTTAGATAACGACTATTTTATGAGAGGGCAACTTTAGCAAAATAAGAAGGGGAGTTGATTCAAAGTACAGAAAGACAAATATTGAGAGTTACAGAAAAGTGATAATTGCCTTTTTATAGAAGAATCATCTAATGGATGAAAGAGTAGATTTATCATTAGATACTTGAAGTAGAGGTGGGGCCAAAGAGGGAAATTCGAGAGACGTTCCAATCACACTCCTCAGCTTTCCACCAGTGGAAGCGGTTCCCATGAACGGTGAAATCCTAATCATGGGTAGGCCAAATGGAAACACCAGCACATGAAGGAGAAATTTCCTTGAGCAGAAAGACAAAGGACTAAGGATGAGTCTAAAGTCCTTTCCAACTCCAAGCCATTGTGGTTTCCAAAGGATAAGAGCAGAGACGAACAGCCTAAATTTGATGTCTTTGGTTATTTCTATTTTTCCTGAAAACCTAGAGGTTCCCCTGAGTGAGGAATATTCATTTGTTTTTAGAAATAATAGCAAGAAAACTGCTAAACAGTGACATCTTTGTTAACACATCCTGAAGAACACAGCTGCTTTTAGCATGAGCCGTCAACTTCTCTCCTGTCCTCGCTCCCCTTCTCTCCACAGCTGAAGCTGTTGGTTTGCTAAACCACTTTTCACTCTGAGACCAAGTGTACCCTCAGAGAGAAAACTTGGGAGAGGTTTCATTCCTCAGGAATTTCCACTCTAAATCAAGTAGGTCTAAATAAGTGGGTTTCTTTTGGCTTATTTCTCCCATTTTGTGCACCACTTTTAATAGCTTGATCGCTCATTCTCTCATCCCCTCTTTTTTCAGTTCATTCTTTTGGGAAATATCCAAAAACTCAAGATGAAAGATAAAAGTCTAACAATGTTCAACCAGCTGATTTTTTTCTGTTCAAAGGTTCAGAATTTTTCTCCCTATGCCCACCCCTCCCACTGGGCCTTGATAAATTATTCAAGAGTCTTCCAGAGAATATCTGCTTGCCTCTGATGAGTCCGTACTCTAACTGCTCCTCTGGGGTGATGATGGCCACTTACTTCCACCCTGGACAATGCTGTCTCCCTGCCTGGTGAGGCAGGACTACCAGCCCACATTAAAACCCTAGGCCAAAGCTTATTTTGTTTTTAGATTTTGGTTTTGGCTATCGGACTTGCCTGGAAAGCCCCACTCATTTTTGGATGTCAATACATTTTGCTGTTGAAGGAACTTCCTTGTTTACCCTAACATTAGTGAACACCAGGGAGTTATTCTGAACCCAAGCAATTCTTAGATTTTAGGAACAAATACAGGACAAGCTCAAATTAACAAATACATTCAATATTCCCTTATGGAAATAAAAAAAATTAAAATTGTACTCTTTCAATTGAGTCAGAGAAAGATAATTATTAAGGGGGACTCTCCATTGATATGTCAGTTCCTCATCAAAACAGTATAAAAAGCCTAGACAGAGAGTCACTGATAGTACCCTCTTGGGACCCCTCTCATGCTGTGCTTACTTGCTTGCTTCTAAATAATCAGCTAGAGAATTCTCAGCCTCCGTCGTCTGCATGCCTTATTCCTTGAAGGTGTGAGACAAGAACCCTCTGATGCACACAGGACCCTGTGTTACAGAGGGCTTGTCTTTCATCAATGGCAGAGGATCTGTCCCCTTGAAAGCCCTTTTTATGACTATTAGTGAAGAGACATAGATAATCAATGTAAATTTATCAGCAGAGGGTGAGCCTGAAGAACTCTGGGCTAAAAGTTGGAGGAAACTGGTATAAGTCTCTTACAGGAGATATAAGTCTCTTAACTAAATGAGTGACTGGCCAAAAATAAATTGCTTAAAGTTTTTGAGTTTCAGTTTCTTCATAAGTTAAATAAGATATTACTTATTTCCAAGAGTAGTTCATTTAAAAAATGAGATTAATATAAGAGAAGGAGTTCATAAGGACAAAATTATTGCAATACAAGATATTTTGATTTATTTTTTATCTTTAGCTCTCAGGCCTCAAGATCTTTCTTTTCTTTCTCCTCCTCCCCTCCCCACTGATACTGGGAAGTGAGCAGGAGAACTTTACCACTGAGCTACATCCCCAGCCCTTTTAAATTTTATTTTGAGACAGGATCTCACTTCATTGCTGAGGCTTACCTCAAACTTGTGTTCCTCCTGCCTCATCCTTCCAAAGTTGCTGGGATTACAGCGTGCACAGGATCCGTCTTGTCCTATGTGAACCCCTTGACATTGTGGAAGAATTTTCACATAAGATTTTATATTTCTGAAGCATAGCTTCATAATTAAATCATAAGCAAAGATTATGGAGTTGAAATATAATTATTAAAAGTATCATTTCACATCTCCTATTTAGAATATTCTTAACTATTTCATGAGTTTCATAATATTAAAAACTGCTAAATAGTTCATTTAGTCTCCTAATTAACACAGAAAGCTCAAAGAGAACTGCATTAGTAATCACTGTGATTGGTAATGCTTTGGGTAGTGATAAATTCTATGCACCCTCCAGGTCCAAGAACTGAGCTTTACAATAGTTCAAAAGGTTATGTTAGGGCTTACATCATAAGTTAAGGTGAATTGAAATCATTGGTGGTTCATTATGGTGGTTAAACTTCAGCTTCTGAAATCAGGCTGTAAATACTGATTTACAAATCCTAGTTTGCTTGCTACTCCCTTCATGGCCCTAAGAAAGTTCCTTACGTCTCCAAGTTTCAGTTTTCTTATCAACAAAATGTGCAGGAGGACATCACCTAGTTCACAGGTATATTAAGACAGTCAAGGTAATAATATGAATGAATTGTCAAAAAAATGATAGAATTCCAAAAATCTTTGCTCTCACAATTATGTGAGGGTTTTTTCCAATCACTTGTTTTTTTACAGGTACGTTATAGTTGTACATATTGATGGGATTTGTTGATGCATATCCATACATGCATACAATACAACATTAGAATTTGGCCAATATCACTCCCTTGCATTTCCCCCCTCTCTTCCTGACTCCCCCCCCTTCTGTGCCTTTCCTCTAATGAGCTCCCTTTGATTTGTGAAGACCCACTCCTGCCTTTGTTTTACTTTTTTCCTATTTTGCACATATGAGAGAAAGCATACAACTCTTAGCCTTCTGAGTTTGACTTATTTGCTTAACATGATGGTCTCTAGTTCCATCCATTTTCCTGCACAGGCCATGATTTTGCTTTCCGTTATGGCTGAATATATATCACGTATATTCTGTGTATATATCACATTTTCTTTATCCATTCATTCTTTGATGGACACCTATGCCGGTTCTATAATTTGGCTAGTGTGAATTGTGCTGCTATAAACATGCGTATGCATGTATCACTGTGGTAAGATGACGTTAATTCTTCAGGATAAATACTGAGAAGTTGTATATCTGGATTATATGGTGGTTCCATACCTAGTCTTTTGGGGAGCCTCCATACCGATTTCCATAACAGTTATACTAATTTAAGTCCCACAAACAGTTTAAAAGGATTCCTTTTCTCTACATCCTTTCCAGCATATATTATTATTTGTATTCTTGATGACTGCCATTCTGACTGGTGTGACATGAAATTTCAGTGTAGTTCTGATTTGCATTTCCCCAATTGTTAATGATGTTGAACATGTTTTCATGTATTTGTTGACCATTCTTATTTCTTCTTTTGAAAACTATCTCTTTAGTTCATTTGCCCATTTATTAATCAGGTTATTTGCTTTTGTTGGCATAAAGTTTTTTGAGCACTTTATATATTCTAGGTATTAATCCTCTGTAAGAAGAGAAGCTAGCAAAAATTTTCATCCACTCTGTGGGTTCTCTCTTCACATTCTAATTGTTTCCTTTGCTGTGCAGAAGGTTTTTGATTTGATGTTATCCCGTTTATTAACTCTTGGCATTATTTCCTGAGCTTTAGGAATTCTATTGAGAAAGGCATTGCTTATGCTAAAAGCTGGAGTGTTGACCCTATATTTTCTTTAGGAGTTGCAAAATTCCTGATCTAATTCTGAGGTCTTTGATCCATTCTATTATGTGAGTTTCATTGGCACCTGAATAATTGCTCCCATAAAATTGGGGCAGGTTTTTTATCATATATATATATATATCCTTCCACCTGAGGTCTTGGTTTTATGTTGGTTCTCTTTTCAGTTCTAGCATGGATGACCTAAAACAGAGCATTCAAAATGTTCATAACGCTTCCTCTATTTATTGCCGACTTCAACACAGAGGTCTCTATCTAAATCCACAGGATTGTCAGGAAGTTGTCTTTTAAATTAGGTTTTTCCTCTTTTTCTTGCCAAAAAAAGGTGACTCTCCATAGTTTAGAGTCAAACTAACTACAGTACAGAAGGTCATGGCTCTTCTCAATGATTCTTACAAGAAGACGATTGGATACAAACAAGGCTTAAGACTACTTTTATTAAGCTGATGCTTCAGGGGGAAAGCTAAATGAACAGCAAACCCTATTCACCTTTCCCTCTTCCTTCATTCCAGAGAGCAACTGACACCTAGGCCTGTAATGACAAGCTCCATGCTAGTTAGCTAAACACTTGGCAGATGCACATCAATATTAATGCTGCAGGCTTAGCTCAGTGTTTGCACTGCTTTTAAAATATTTTAATATTATAATTGGATGGCCCCTGTCCCTTTATCTGAAAGCTAAATTTATTCTAGTGACAAGCCTTAATTTTTTACTTATTTGAGGTTTGTGTCCTGTGTTAGGAGAAATGCACAGGGCTTGTGTCCAGATACTTTAATCCTAACCAATTACTTAGCTCAAATCTTTACTTACAGCATTGAAACTACTCTACTAACCCATTTCTATTTCCATTTATAGATAATCTCTGTACTTTTTTCTGTAACGCAAAAAGGTCAACCCAATAATCTTTAAGATCTTATCTGATTCTAACATGTATAATTCTAAGAATACCTTTCTGTTCTAACTGGAAGTTTAGGCATAAATGCTAGAAACAAAGACTGAGTAGAACAGTAAAAAGAGGCATATTAATGAGTCCACCCTCTTGGGAATAAAAGGCAACAGAGGAAAAGTCTGGTAACTATGAAAGAGTTGGAGGAGACTAAAAAAGAATAGGTTAGGCAATATTTGCTCTTTATAATAACTCAAGGACAAAGAGCATATCTTTATGAATTTCTTCAGTTTCTAGTTTATGGCTTCCCCAATATTCATCCATGATTGTTGCTTGGAATGTCTCCCAACACCCTGTGCTGGTTATTGCTAAAATTCTTGAAGAGAAAGCACGCACTTGTCAGTCTTTAGTACATGATGAACTGGGCCCAGGATGGAACCAACAGGTGATGAAACTCCAAACTCATCTCCCTCTTCCCTTGAGCATCTGAGAAACATCTATCTGCCAACTCTCAGGAGACTGTGAAAAGGAAGTCACAATGTTAAGGAACTTAAGCTTCAACTGTGGAAGTAAGATCAGAGCAGAGCCAGAAGTTGGCTCACTGACTTATCTCAGTTTTTCAGAGGAAAAACAAATCCAGATACAAAATCGGTGGTTTGTCTACATAATATCTGGCAGATGGCTTTTTCAATAATCATACAATTAATCTCTAAAAACAATTATATGAGTGTTTAGTATGTACATAGCATAGGAATTAAAACAGGACTCTAGAGATATACTATTCATAAAGGAGGCTACATGTTGCACTTGAGATGTGGCCAGGTCAAATTGAAATATACCATCCCAAGTATAAAATTCAAATTCCATTTGAAAGACTTATTATGACTTCTTTTTCTAAAAAAATAGAATATAAATTATCTGATGAATAATTTTTATAAAATCACATGTTCAAATCATAACGAGTTGTATCAATTGAGTTAAAATGTTATTAATATTAATTTCACTTGTTTCTTTTGACTTTTAAAGATGTGGTTACCGGAAAATTTTCAGTGACACAGATGACTCTCATTATATTTCTTTTGTACAGTGTCTCTCTGGAGCATGTCACCTGCCATCATATCCTAGTGTCACTATATGAAACCGTGTGTCCTCAGGCAGGTGAACTGGTTTTCTTTTCATAATAGTTCTTGCTGCTTTGGGTGTTTTTGTACCTTTATTTCAGCAAGTGAATGGAAGTAAAATGTCCCCCAAAAGGTGGACTGAATAATGCAGCATTACACAGCCAAGGGAATCCCCAAAGACAGACTTGACTGAGAAATGAGCCACAGTTCCTCCCAGCAGTTAGAGAAATGAGTTCCAGAGTGATGCACCAGGGCATCCATAATAACTACTGTTTGGACAATGCCAGGAACTTTCGAAAATATGGTATTTGCATGGAACCTATGTACATCTTGTATACTTCATTTATTTTTGGTTGTACTGGGGATGGAATCCCAGGCCTCACGCATGCTAGACAAGTGCTTTGCCACAGAGCCATATTCTCAGACCAATAAAGGGAACTTTTTGTAAAAAAGTAAGAGCAGCTTGAAAAATGAAACCTTCAAGTTTGTTAATACAGACACTTTCCGATTACACAATTTCAAGACTAGTTATGGTAAGGTTCTTTCACTGATGTACTGATGTAATGAAAAGTTCTTTTTTTTTTTTTTTTTGTACTGGGGATTGAATGTAGGGCATTGCACATGAACAATTTACTATTGAACTTACATCTGCAAACCTTTGTATTTTATTTTAAAACAGGATCTTGCTGTTACCCTATTACCCAGGTTGACCTTGAACCTGTGTCCTTTCGGCCTCAGCCTCGCAAGTAGCTGGGATTATAGGCGTGTACCACTATGCTTGTGTACATTATTTGAAATCCTCTGATGTTCTTCAAAAAATAATTAGTCAAAAAATAAATATAGCTATTTTTGTATTTGATGGAGTACATATATTGCAAACAGAAAATACTAACATTTCTAATAGTTGCTCCTAAGCCAGTTTTAGAAGTAAGACATGTGAAAGGCAAATTATACCATAGAATATACATTAAATGTCTAATGGATAGTACAGACTCTTCTTCAAAATGGGTAGAAATTGCAAGGGCTCAATAAATGAATGGTTCATAAAGGAGGAAGCCAAACAGGAGAAGCAACATCATGCAAAGAGATATCTGGACAACGCAGGCTTCCACTTCACACAACTCAGACCAGTCTGGCTGCAGTGGAGGACAGTTGGACTGTTTGGGCAGTTAAACCACTAACATGAATAGGAAGCAGACTACAGTAAAACGGGATGCTACCGCTTTAAACTGGGGCGCTAGAGAGGCAAGGTGATAATCATACAGAAGTTATTAGATCAATCTGCCATGAGGAAAAGAAAAAGAAAGAAAGAAAAGAAAAAGAAAAAAAAAGACATAACTCCTCTGAGATTCTGCATCCTTCACAAAATAGTGTTGACTTATTTTACCCTATATCATCACCCATCTCCTGCCCACTTTATCAAATCAGGTTTTTAATACCTAGGAATTTCCTTCATTTGGTTTCAGAATATCATACAATAATAATCAGAGAGGAATATATTAAGAATTACCATTTACTGTTGAAAAGAATGAGCTTCCAGATTTAGGGCAGAAAAACAAGTCATACTGAGTAAGTGTTTAAAGATATTTCTAAAGTTGCATTAAGCTGTCAAAATATAATAAAAGACATTAGGAAGTGTGTGAGATCAACAAATAGTTAATAATAGAGAAAATGAAGAAGAGAAAAGCTCTCCTCCTGGAATTGATAGGAAGCTGTAACTGAATGAAGCTGCATTGTGTGTACAAATTTTTAAAATTTATCTTCTAACTCTAAAGAATGAGAAAAACAGACTCTGTCAAAATGGATATTTTGCTTAAAATGCTACAAATCCACTTTCTCTTTATCCTATAACAGGAGTCTGTGTTTTGTGTGTTTGCTTTGGTTTTCTCAGACTCAGATTAGTCCCAAAGAAGGGTGGCAAGTGTACAGCTCAGCACAGGATCCTGATGGGCGGTGCATTTGCACAGTCGTTGCTCCAGAGCAAAATCTGTGTTCCCGGGATGCCAAAAGCAGGCAACTTCGCCAACTCCTGGAAAAGGTAGGTGTTCTGCATCCACTCTGCATATATCTGCATTTAATCTTTCATTCTTTGAAAAGGGGAAAGAAGAGGAAGATCATTCTGATTTTTGTCTTTTTCTAATAAGCTTTTTTTCCTGCTCTTTGAAAGGGTTAAATCAAGTTTCCTGTTACATTGGTCTATTTCTATAACTTTTTACTTTTCCCAACCTTTTATTCTTAAGACAGGTTCTCTACCATTCATTATGTCTTAATATCCTTTGAGTCTCTCCTTAAGGGAACAAAAAAAAAAAAAAAAAAGAGCAAGAAATCTTATTCTGCTGTCAGAAAATCATCCTTAACTCTCAGGATCACACTAGACTCTTTACACTCATACTTTTGAATCCCATTAACAATCTTGCAAGGAAGTTAAAATAATGGATTGCAATATGTAAGCTATCTGGAGAGATAATGAATAATTCCAAGTATTTGTCATCATTGTCTAAGTCCTCCCTTTGAACATTAAGCTCTTCAATTTCATTCAATACCATTCTCTCCATAATTTACTTAAACCATATCCCTAACAATCAAATGCAGAATGCCCTTGATTCATTCTCTTTTACAGAGAAAAGTCAACTCCTGAAAGGTTATTTATGTTTCGTTAGGGACGGAAAAACCCAATGAATGGTTCTTTCAATTATTCCCATTCAGACTCTCGCTGTGCTGGTCTCTGAATACAGTAGGACAGCTGGGATGGCCAGAATGAGGCAAGGATGACAACATGTTTGAATTTCAAATACTGTCAGGGATAATAAGATAAATTAGGTAGTATGTGTTTCAGAGGACATTGTGCTCACTAATTCATTCCTCAGTATCATTTCCATGGTCATGCACACATTTACAGCATTGAAAGGGAACGTTTTTGACATAAAATTAAAAGAAGCTAGAAAAATGAAGCCATCTAGTTTGTTAGTGTACAAACAAGTCTTCGTTATTTCAAGCCAAAGGTACAATAACTTTCTTCCACCTGCCACATAGTGAAAATGAGTTTGCTCTGAGTAGATCATTTGAAAGCTTACTGATGTTCTAAGATTTTAAGAAGATTTTTCTCATGTTTTTACACAAAGCTTATCCTATTTCCCCTTCCCCTGAACTGGAAGCTATTATTACCTATTGAACCTCTCCTCTCACGCCTACTTTCATGGTAAGATCCCAATCTCTCTACTTCTTCAATGTTTGTCTCCAGATGAAGACCTATGTCATTTTCATTCAAATTTGTACCTAGCTAATGTGCTCCTAACTTTTAGAAACTGTGACAAATAAATATGATTATTTGGAGGTACTGTTTTTAATCTTGATTTTCATTTTTTTCTATGAAAAATGTTCAATTTAACCATTTTATTTTGTTTGGTAATCAGGAGAGTTATGTTCAAAAAGATTTCAACTCTTAAATCTAATTTTGTTTTTCTATTAATTGAATTTCCATGCAAATTACTGACATTCTGAAATATTATTCCTTCCTGCACAAAAATGTATATTTTTCTCTCAGTTCCCCCCAACCCAGTACTGAGGATTGAATCCAGGTGTGCTCTATCAGGGAGCCACACATTTAGCCCTTCTTATTTTTTGAAACAGGGTCTTACCTAATTGCCCTGGCTAACTTCAGACTCTCAACCCTCCTGCCTCACACTTCTGAGTTGCTGGGATTATAGGTGTGGGCTACAGCGTCCAGCAGAAATATCTTCTTTTTCCATCAACTGAAAAATATTTTCTCCGGCACAATAACTTTATGTTATACATTACATATTTTTCAATATAACCCTTCAAATACATCATCACACATAGACTAAAGCATGTCTTCAAAATCCATTGAAAATTTTCAAATAAAGTATGAATGTCAGGAAGTGAATAATTCTCTCTACAGGTCCAAAGTGAAATGTATTTCAGAGATATGAAAGAATTAGGAATTAGAGAAGGATGAATAAGGAAAGACAGTATGAGTAGGAATTTGGTTGAAAGCAGTCGTGAAAATTAATGTAACCACGTCATCCAATAAATAATCTGAGTGTTTTTCAGAAACTCTAGAAGTTTGTGTGTTTATAAATTTATCAACCCCCTAATGATAGAATTTAAATACAATTGATTAATACAATCAAAGTCATCACAAGTTAGGTTTATCAAATTTACCATTAGGTAGTTTTAAGCCAACAGAAGAGCAGAAAAATGTGTACAATTCATGACAAATTACTACAATTGTGTACAATAGCCAGCTGGGAAGTATGAAGCAGTGGTTTGTTGTCCTGATCCAAAAAAGAAATCTAAAGATAGCATTATTCTTTGGACTGAGCCAGGTCTTTCCTGAATGCTCTAGAGTTTCACATATGTCTAAGATTTCACATGGCAAACATGAGTGTAGCCTTTAAGGAGCCCATTTGCCATTACCTAAAAAAAATCAATAAAAGAATAATGTTAATAATAATAGTTTCCATTATTATGTTTTTTATTATGTTTTATTAACTCCATTCAGTTTTCACAGGTCATTATTTTTCTAAGTTCACATAAAAGGAAACTGGTGCTTTTTTTAAAAGAAATTTATTTGTTGAACAATCGAATAAGCTTCTAATGAAATAATATAATATATATATAAATTCTGAAAATTAGATTTACCCCCAATAGCCCCCCAATTGCCCACCCTTATCCCTCCCTCTCTCCTTCCCAATACATCTCTATGAATGCCTTAGGCTGTATGTCATTACATTTTGAGGTCAAAAACTGTCCAATGTCACTCAACCAGGAAGCTGTGGTGCAAATCAGAGCAGTTTCACATTTTCTCAGCAACATCCAGAATGCTACTGGAGGTCTATACACCTATTTAAATGCTATCCTGTCAAACAAAATGTATATTAATGAATATTAACTTCATAATATTTCAAGTCTTAGTATGCCAGAACCAAAATTTATCACTTAATGTATTAGCCATGAGTTTTCTCTGTAAATTTGAATATGTCTATAAAGTTGAAGATGTCTTGTTTGTCTAAGTCAATATTTCCTAAAGTGTGAATTTTAGAATAGGATGCTGGTAACTCCCTTACCCATAAAATCACTGAACATGAGACTTCACCTTGAAGATTTCCAAAACAAAATTTAACAATAAAGATTCTGTGAAGTCCCACATTCAAGAAACTTATTTTATTCTTGTTCAACTCAAAGCTATCCAAATATACTGAATCACAGAGCATTTTTTTCTCAGGTAGGCTCCATCCTAATTATGAATGAGAATCAAAATATCAGTTCATCCGCATTCAGGTTTTTAAAAGCCTCAGATGTTTTATTTATAAAAAAAATAAAGAGTTCAAAATAATTATCTATGAAGGTCACAATGTGTTTATCAAAGTTTGTAGCAAAGGTCCAAGCATAGGGATATGTACAGAAAACTGAATTGCAGAACTACTTCAGAGACAAGTGAACTAAAAGGAAGCCCAGCACACTGGTCTCCTTCCTACAAGTTGAACAATGGAAATCCAGTCCCCTGTGCCATCGGAAAAATGATGCTCCATAGATCTCCATAACCAGTCAGAAACTAATCCTGTTTACAGCCACCAGAAAAAGACAATGGCAGACTCTAGCCAAACCTTTTCCATCTAGACAGCTCTATCTCTCTTCATCCCAAACGTAGCTCTTACACATGATTGTGCAATATGGAAGGTCACAACCAAGTTTCGATAAAAATTCATTCATTTTCTCACAACACAATTTAAATTGAAAATTAACATGATAAGGTGAATTTGAAATAAAATAAAAGGCTATTTCAACTCTATTCAGAAAACCTTCTCTTGCCCATCATTTTCTAATTGCCTGGGCTCTGCCTAAGTACACAGAATTCTTAGGAGGATGCAAGCTATACAAATTATGGGTATCTTTACAGACAAATGTCGTGTTTAAATGGGTAGTGAGTTTCCTTACCACAAATGGCTTTGCTTTATTCATGCTTAACCATAAATGAAGTTAGACAATTACTTTAAAAGCACTGCAATTATCCAGGAAAGAGTTACCATGCTTTCAAAGTTGTCTCAGTAATTTTGTGTTCCACTAATGATTTTCTTTTTAAAGTGAAGCTTTCTGAATGTAAGAATGATTGTGAATGAAGAACTACTTGGTAGTTAGGTACTGCTGTGGACTAACCAGTGATGGGGGGGGGGGTCTGGAGGCAAGGAGTATGGGTAAGACACAGGTTCTAACCTCAGGGGATCACAAAGTGAGAGCCACTTTCTTGGCCGTTTACACACACAGTTTTAATTTAAGCCAGATTGTGATATGTCCTGAAAAGACAGGATTCATATTGGGGAAGACAATGAATCAAGAAAGCAAAAGAGAAAGATAAAGGAAAACTGACTTGTTAGACACAGAAGAATAGAAGAACCCAGGCAGACTAAGGCAGCAATTATGAGGAATGGATCAACCAGAGTCACTTAACAGCTGGCTGGTGCACTGAGCTTTGTAATTATACCTGATGTCTAAAAAAAAAAGTCTCTGAACAAATCATTCATTTGAAATTCACATATTTTTCCATGGAAACAATGTTTTACTGATTAAATAAGTAATGTATGTTCATTAAAAATAGATGGAGCAACATATACAAATATATGAAACAAAGTAAAATTCATTTATGCAACCAAATAAAATCTATAATTCTGTGGAAATGGATTTACATATTTATTATGTACACATATGTATACTGAGATATCGCTCTGTTTTATATCTTACCTTTCATCAGAAAATTAATATTAATAACCTCATATATATTCATCTGGTCCTCCCATATATTTCTTTCTGATTTTTTCCCATATGCATTCTATTGTTTATTATAAGTGTGTGTTTTTGATTTAGAAGAAATGAATCCAATTATGTGAAGATCTGTACCTTTGCTTTTCTTAAGGAAACAACTCTGGTATGAGTAAGGAGCAGTGCTTTCTAAGTGTTAAAAGATACACTTGGGAATCTTGATAAAATGCAGATTCTAACTCAGTAGCTCTGGGGATGGGCCTCAAGATTCTGCATCAGACAAGATCCCTGGTGGTACCAAAGTTGTTTTTCTGAAGATGAGTGGAGAGACCTACCTTATTATAGCTACTCGCTTTCTACTTCTCAATTCATTTAACACCTCCCCACTATTAGAAGCTTTTCCTTTGCTTTCAAGGTTTTTCTGCTAAAAAAAAAGAGTAATCTTTCCTGCTGGCTTCTGCATGCTTTCTAGGTCACCTATTCTTACTTCTCAGTAGGCCAGAGCTCCATGAACCAGGGATGGTTCCATCAGATCTCCATGCATTTACTGCGTATCCACCAAACTCTTGATGCAGTTGCTGTTTTCCAGGTTTCTTAAACAGTATACAGCCCAACTGAGGATCTGCCCAGCACTGATACCCCTTGTCTGATCAATTCAGTCTCAAGCCTTGGAATACTTTAGACCCTTCACTCAAATGATTACATTCTGGCTCCATTAGACACCTCAGTACCATCCATAATTACTCATAATTACTAAGTATCCCTGACCTTTAAGAAGTCAGAATTAGGGGCTGGAGAGTTAGCTCAGCAGTACAGCGCTTGCCTGGCATGCACAAGGACATAGATTTGATCCCCAGAACCACAATACAACAACATGAAGGAAAAACAAAAACCAAATGGAAAAAATAATGACAACAAATCCAATCGTTATGTGCATCTATAATACACTAATTTAAAAAATGCCCCGCTAAAATGAAATCAACAAAAACAAAAACCCCACAATACAGAAAAAACTTTTATAATTTTTTTTTACTAGGGATTAAACCTGGGGCACTTAACCACTGAACCAAATCCCCAGCCTTTCCAACTCATATGTGTATGTATACACACACGCACACATATACATACATATATATTTTTACACATATATACACACACATATATATGTGTGAATACATATATACATATAGATATATATATATATTTAAAACAAAAGAGGAAGATAGAAAAAGAGTGGGAGAGAATCAATTTTACTTTGTTTTCATGTGTCTTTCATTGCTCTGACACTTACTATGTGGTGCTGTGGTTCAAACCATGCCCTCGTGCATGCCAGGCAAGCACCTTAACCACTGAGCCACTGCTCTAACATCTCCATTTCTTATTTTAAGATAGATTCTTGCTAGGTTGCTTTGGGCCTCAGTAAGTTGCCAAGGCTGACCGGGAACTTGCATTTCTTCTGCCTCAGCCTCCCAACTGGCTGGGATTGCAGGCGTGTTCAATCATGCCTAGCCAGAAATAATTTATTTTGACATATATTTGGTTGGTCTGTTAAAAGCTTAGGAAGCCTTATAATGAAATTTCATTTTTAAAATTTATTTTCTAATATAGTAAATGCTTATTTATATTCAGTCATTCCTATTGCTAAAATGTCCATTTCTTTTATGCACTATCTAGAGATATAATTTTCATGATTCTTTGAACGTTTATCATAGAGAGTTGTCCTTCTACAAATGTGACATGTGGAAATGCAATTATGAATTTGACACTTCCATTTCTTTAGGCTAATGCTGTTTGTAGTGCTTGGGTAGTGATCACATATATTTATAAACAGACAATAATGTACATCCTATGTTTTTATTTAAAAGGTTCAGAACATGTCCCAGTCTATAGAAGTCCTAAACTTGAGAACTCAAAGAGATTTCCAATATGTTTTAAAAATGGAAACCCAAATGAAAGGACTGAAGGCCAAGTTTCGGCAGATTGAAGATGATCGGAAGACGCTAATGACCAAGCATTTTCAAGTAGGTTTGACTTCTGCAATCTTGTCAAGCCATAAGCAACACTGAGTGCCATAGACAGCCAGGCTGGCACTCAGCTAGAAATAATTGTGCATTGGGCCACATGTGCAAGGTTGCAAGGTTAAAAACTCACTGTGGATGTCAATCATCTCTTCACTAAAACTATTAGCTGGTAGGAATACATAGATGACTGCTGTAAATAAAACCCTCAACTTCCTCAGGCTAGGGGGAGTTTCTGGTTAGTTTCACATCACTTCAATAGCTAAGACAAGTGGAAATCCAAGGGAAATTAAAAATTCGATTATCAGAGTTTTTCTGATTATTTTATGTTCTACTAATATGAGAAGTGTAGTGGAGATAAATTATACCATTCATTAGTAATAGCATATTAGAAGAATTGTTTCATAATTTTGCATAAATAAAGTCTTTTTTTTTAGATTTTAAGTGGTTTACTTGCAATTACTTAAGTACGCTGAAAATGGAAATCCAGTGTGTTAAGCTTTAATTTTGAAAATAATGTGGATCTGATAAAGCCATTTGAGCCTGTATTAAAAATAATCTGCCTTATGAAAGCATAGCATGGAGTTTATAAAACACAGTGTGGTTACCCAAGTAACAGCCTCAGTTTTCCCTGATTGTTAGGAAAGTGAGACTCACTGATGATGTTGGGGAAGTAGAACTGAATTAGAGCATCTGGTCAAGGAAAAAAGTGCTTTACGCACATACCGGAAACAGGTTGGAACTAGCCAGGGACTCTACAGCAGGGTCCTTGCAGATCACATTTTAATGTGGCAGAAATCGCCATGATTTGGAATTTCCTTCTGAGGTTTTAGAGCTTCAGTAGGAAGATGAAGATGATAGAGTTTAATAATGAGCCAGTTTTAAAGTATACCAGAAGATCTCAACAGAAGAAAACAGGGCAGGCAAATTGAGGTTATTGACAAGCTGGCGCTAAAGTGATGAATCATGGGATTTAAATTGAAGGGAAGAATAACCAAAACCAAAAGATTAAAAAATTAGAACGTTTGAACACCTAAAAGATACAATAAATTTAAAGATTACAAGAAATGAAAATGTGACCTAGGTAAATAGAGAATTTATGAGAAATAGCAAATAGAAGAATATAAGCCTGAGAAGCAAAAGAATAAATTTTAATCAGATTTTATTGATCTCACACACTGTGCAAGGTAGTGCTAGGCCCTGTGTTGGATGTATAATGGATGGCCTCTCTTCTATGAAAGACAGCTAAGAGTCCAGTAAAACTGATCATAAATAGAGGAGGGGAGAGGAAGGAAGGAGAAGGAGGGATCCAGGGGTGAGGGGAATCGACAATGTAGTTTACTCTTCACTCTTCCAAGAAGCCAAATAATTATTGTACAATCATTTAATTCTGAATATATATATATCTTTTTTTTTACATAGAAGCTTATGCATTAGTTAAGAGCACAAGGAAAAAGTGGTTGATTTTCTTTAAAGAAGTCCTGGGAAGAGTTATAAGATTTGGCAACATTCAAGGCAGCAGTTTTAGAAGTGACCCATTACACCATGATAAAAAATATATATATATTAAATTACCCAGGAGAACTACAAGACCAAATGATTTTCAATGTTAAATTTTGAAGCTCAGAGTTGGGGTATAGGAGTGCACTAATGGTGATGGAAACTCAAAACAGAGGTCATTGTCAAAGTAGGAATGGTAAGCTGGTGCTTCAGGTGCAGAGGGCCCATTTCCAGAAAGGAACGGGGCACAAAAGAAAAGGAGCTCAGGTTGTCTGGTACAGATAGATGAGGCAGTGAGAAGTCTGTGACTCCAAGGAATAGCTTGAGGTACCTCGGTTGGCAGAACTGGAGATGCATGAGGAAGCAAATTTCACCATACAGGATTCTTGGGAGAAGACAGGAAACAAAGAAACAAAGTTGAGGGAAATCCATAGAAATAATTTTCTTAGTGTGTAAGTTGTGTACAAGCAGCCGGACTGCCAATAGGAACAGTTAATTTTCAGGCAGCACCATATGACATAATGACGTGTATTTTCCTAGTTCGTATAAGCATATGTTGAAATTGAATGTCAAAATCTCAATAGCAGTAATGATAATAACCATTACTCTTTTCCTGATCAATTATGTAATTCAAGGCACATTTCAGAGCACTTTAAATACATTCATTAATTCAATCCTCACAACAATCCTATAAGGTAAGTGCAAAAAATAAGAAAAAGAAGAATGGCATGGGTGTAAATCCAGGCACAGATGTTTATTGGGATTTGCTGCTCCGCGGCCAAATTCACCTGCACTGCGATAATGAGGGCAGGCCTGGGAAGTGATGGCCACCAGGGGAAATGACATGTAGGAAGAATGACACACAGGGAAAATGGCACTGGACCTTCTCCAGGCAGCTGATTTTGTTGGTTAAATGGGAGGAGTTGATGGGGGTTGGCTTTTCAGAGATTGGCGGGTGGTTCCGTCAATCCATTGGAGCTTGTCTGCCAGTGTCTTGATTGGCTGTTCTTTTAGAGGACAAGCTGCCCTGTCCCCTTCCCCTTAGCCAGCCTGCATGGCCTCCTGTCTTGTCTGAAGCCATGCCCCTCACCAGCTGCCATAACGTTGGGCCATGTGACCTTGCTGAAGCCCTTCCCCCAGCCAGTTTAAAGTAAGCACTGTTGTTTATTTTTGTTTTTTGTTTTTCCCATCAGGTAAAGCAATTGTTGCATAAAGAGTTTGATTAATTTTTCCAGGGTCTGTGTCTAACATATATCAGAATGAAGATTTGAACCCATAAAGTCCAATTCCAGCTCCTGGCTCTTAGTGCTAATATTATAGTACCTTGCCAAGTAGACCTGAGCTCTCTAAACTGAAAATCCTAATAATAATTAAGTGTTCAAAATTTTTGCTGAATTTATTCATTAGGTCTCACTGTGAATCAAAGTTTGCTTTAGATGTTGAGGTGCTACATTTTAGAAGAAAAAATGAAATATTCCAAAATCAAATTTAACTTTAAAAATTCCTCCTCTAATGCACATTTTCATCTTCTCAAAACCCTATGTAGAGTTTTCCTTTTGTGGTTTTTCAGATGAAAAGCTTGGGCTAGGTATTATACTTGAGATTACCATTCCTATATGAAAAGATTGTTATTTGGTAAGATATTCTATTTCTCTGAGAGCAACATATTAGAAAGTGAAATTCAATAAGGAATTAAAAAACACAGATCTAAGGTATCATTCTTAATCTTTTATGTATTTGATATGTATATTGGTTTGATATTCCACTACTTTCTGAGAAACTTCCAGAGTTTCAAAGTTGATGGCCAAAATCTAATCATGAACTTTTAAAAAGATAAAAAGAAATACTTATTTTATTTAATTGAAGAAGAAAAAAATCTACCACAATTTCAACATTGAATTGCTCTCTTTTAAACATGCCTTTAGTAAGATGTAAAACCTTTCATTGTAATAGTTATAATATACAGCAAATGGTACCAACAGAACTCTTATCATTAAAATCTTAATGAAACAATTATATCTCCCTTTAGGGTTGCCACAAAATGCTCAAACTAATAAGTTTATTTCAAAATGATTCACTAAAATGAGCAAGGCTCTGCAATTTTTCTTTTTGACTGTGATATTTATGAATCTTTCTCATTATTAAGATTTTTACCCTCCCACTCAGCATGTACATGAACACAAATCAAAGTTTTCTGAATTTACAGGACAAGTGGAAATTTCCCTACAAGAAACACAAGCCCATAAATCAAGGAAGCAAGGGGAGATCCTGCTATTTCAGTACACTTACAATAGTGACATCTTCTAAATTATTTTAAAATGCAATTTTCAACCTCTTAGTATACAGTATGGTTTCTGACAATTCCTACATATTGTCAAATGATCCTGAATGGAAACTCTTTCTACAAATAGTATCATCTGCAATAAATTCACCATTTAATCAAACTCCTGAAATATATTTGTTGACCACTATCCCCAAGTAAAAGGAAAAGAAGAACAGGTGATGCATCTAGAATTTGCAGGTAAAATTGCAGGTATGGCCCAGACCTGTGACAGTTAGGAGTAAGGGACACTGCTTTGACAACATACTTCTTGTTTACTTGACAAAAGTCAGTGTTTACAGCTGCTGTGATGGCATCCCACTGTGATCCCAGCTAATCCAAAGGCTGAGGCAGGGGTTTAGGAGGATTGCTTGAGCCCAGGAGTTTGGGTCTCAGCGTAGGTGACACAGCAAGACCCTGCCTCAACAAAACAAAACAAAAACCTTCAACTTAAAGTTTCAGACAACTTACGGGGCATGGTGGTACCCACCCGAAATGCCAGCTACAGGGTGGCTGAGGCAGGAGGATTACAAGTGCAAGGCAAACCTCAGCAATTTAGCAAGACTTGGTGTCAAAATAAAGATAGTGCTGGAGATGAACCTCAGTGGTAGAGCAGACACAGGGTGTGTGTGTGTGTGTGTGTGTGTGTGTGTGTGTGAGAGAGAGAGAGAGAGAGAGAGAGAGTAGGGGGGTGGAATTGATTTTAACAGTTCTGTGAAGCTGGCTTGTTGTTACATAAACTATGGACCTTCGTCCCTTAAAGAGTTAATGACTGACTATATGGGTAAACAATTCTGCCTTACATAAAGACCTCTAAATTATCTATGCTAAGACAAATGGAGTCAGAGAATAGGCAATAATTCAAAATGGTAAACACCAGCATACATTTCTTTGAGCTTTGGGAAGCTTTGCATGATTTATTATACGATTTATTATACGTGCGGAACTTACCTTCCTAATGAGGTTGTCCTAAGATGGATATTAAAGCGAGCCAGGAATACCTGAGAACAAAGAAAGACAAAGGAGTAATTGGCCAGGATTAGAAAAAGTCTAGGTGTGAGGAGAAACCTGATTCTGAGTCTAGAATTTTCCTCTGTATTCCCAGAACATGGATATTAAGTAGGGGAGTAATTAATCTTGAATAAGTTTAGTAATAAGACATGACCAATAACTTTATTCAAACTTAATGAATAATTAGAGGATGGATGCTGTTTATATTTCCTAACTAGGTGATGCAAAAAATTGTCATTATATAAAATGCTACCAGAGAGTGAGCTAATACAAAAACCCATAATTGCTGCTATAGGAAGTTTTTGTAATCATGATAAATATTAATTTTTTATGGAAAAACATGCAGCCAATCTAAAGACTGGTTGCTGTATGGAAAAGACAAGATTAGTGGATTTATTACTAATGATCACATGGCCACTTAGGTTTTCATAAAATACCTAATTTCAAACAGAAAACATTAAGGAATTTTGAAGCTGTTTTAATAATCTCCGTTGTGTATCACAATAAGAACAGAACTGCTTAATCTGTCTTAAACGATTCTCAAGAAAAACTGCTGCTTTTCTTAGGAGTTGAAAGAGAAGATGGATGAGCTCCTGCCCTTGATTCCCGTGCTGGAGCAGTACAAAACAGATGCCAAGCTGATCACTCAGTTCAAGGAGGAAATCCGGAATCTGTCTGCTGTCCTTACTGGGATCCAGGAGGAAATCGGCGCCTACGATTATGAGGAACTCCATCAAAGAGTGCTCAACTTGGAAACCAGACTCCGGGACTGCATGAAAAAGCTGAGTGAGTATTATGCTTCGATTTGTTTCTGTTGTGTTTTTGTTTTGTTTTTTGGTGCTAGGCATTGAGTCCAGGGGCGTACGTTCACCCACTGAGCATCATACTCAGTCCTTTCCATTTTTCTTTTTTTTTTGAGACAGGATCTCTTGCCAAGTTGTTTAGAGTATTGCTAAGTTGCTTAGGGTCTCTATTGTGTTTTAAGTAGTTTGGATGAACACTGCATCTTTATGTTTAATTGTAGGAATCCAGAGCCTGCTTTTAAATATAAAATGTCCCTTAATGGCTTCAGCATTCCTAGGTACTCAGTGTTACTTGATTAATGTCTCCTGATTTTAGGGCATCCTGTTGTTATTTGGTGGATTGAAAGGAGTAGGCTGGCAAATACAGATAATTCCATTGGGTACTCTGGTGGAAATTAGTTTTATTTTATTTTTAAAAATATAATGGTCAATGATTTCTTGGCTATAGGGTAGGGAGGCATTTTTGGTAGTGGAAAAAATTCTAGGTTGGGGAAAAGGAAGTTACTCTGGGACTAAGTGTGAATCATAAAAGATTAAAAAAAAACCCACAAATAAAAACCCCAATTCCTCCACTATGCAGAATTGCCAACTACGTCTCAGATCTACTCAAAAAATAAAAAGCAAGAACCTATTTAAGTAGTCACCACCCTGCAAGGGTCAAGCATGTGGAGCGGGATATGGACTCGTTCTTGCCTCCTAGAATGTGTTTCTGTCTGCTCTGGGTTTACAGCTCTTCTCTTGCATCGTGAGCTGGGACAAGTCTGCAACGTAAACACAAAAACTAGCAAGTGGTCATGAATTGAACAGGAGGAGCGTGAGTCCGTTTAGGATCAGTGTTTTAGCTGTTGACCTGACCTGACATGACAGAGAGGGTAACTCAATGACCAGTGTTCTCTCCTGGTAAAGAATACCTTTTCTGGAATAGAACTAAGTGAGGAAGAGCAGTCATGCTCTTGATAAAAAATGACAAAACAAAAACAAAAACAAAAAGCTCTCTGTTAAAGAAGACTTCAGTGGGGGCTGGAGCGGTGGCTCAGCGGTTTCGGCGCTTGCCTGGCAAGCACGAGGACCCGGGTTCAAACCCCAGCACCACGTACACAGCTAAGTGTTGGAGCAACTAAGGCCATGTGAAAAACTAAATAAAGTTGTTTCTCTCTTTCTCTGTCTCACTGTCCCTCTCTCTTTAAAAAAAAAAAAAAAAAAAAAAAAAAAAAAAAAAAAAAAAAAAAAAAAAAAAAAAAAAAAAAAAAAAAAAAAAAAAAAAAAAAAAAAAGAAGACTTCAGTGAACAAATATTTAAAATAAAAGTTGAATGGCTTATAAAAACATTTTAAAAACAGTTTTGCAAAGGGATTTAAATAATGAGCAAAGAACCAAAATACAAAACATTACATTCAGTATCAGTCTCAAAAAGATGTGGGGAAGCACCACATCAGAGGCCAGAGTCTAGTCATCCCAGGATTTCTAAGGGAATGAAATGAAAGTAATCAGTAGGAAATAAGTGCTGCCTAAGGTTAACTGCACGCAAAGGAATCTTCAGTCCCTAATTCGTCATTAGCCAATGCTCACAATTTTTCATCTAAAGCTGGCCAAAAGCCAACTACAGTAAGTCCATGAGGCTGGTTCTTGCTCCTCCCAAACCCATCATGCACACAGTGCCCAAAGAATTTTCTGAAATTATTTTGCTTTGCTAAAAGTCTCCCATGGATTCCTTGTGTCCTAGCACAGTCTGTGGCTTAAGACGCCCTCCCGGTGTGGCCCTCCCTCCTTCTCTAGTTTGGTTTTCTCCCCTTACACATTGCATCGGACTCACGTGTGCCTTACACTCTTACAGTGTGGGTCATTATAAGATGTGTGTTCCTGCTCCTGAAGTATTTCTTCCCCCGTGAACATATTCTATCGCCTGCCATATGAGACAAATGTCTATTTGTTTCCTATTTATTTCTTCAAATTTAAACGTACAATCTTATCAAAATCCTTCATTGTTTTCCTATGCGTCCCTTCTAGGCACTCCCAGACCCTTATATTTCACTAAAAACTTGTCCTTTCTTTGTGTTTTGTTATAGTTTCAATTGTAATTAATGTTTTGGTAGATTTTTTTTCTGTGAGAACAACATTGCTTATCATATTCACTCTACATGTAGTATCTAGTAATGCCTGGAGAACTCCCTGGCAAAGAAAACTTATTCAATAAATATCTTTTGAAAAAATTAATTCTTTCAGAAGTAATACACCCAGCAGCATGGAGTCTGAGGCAGGAGGATAGCAAGTTCAAGGTCAGCCTCAGCAACTTAGTGAGACCCCTACATCAAAATAAAAAATTAAAAAATGAACTGAGGATGTGGCCCAGTGATTAACTGCTCCTGGATTTCAATCCGTGATTGAAAAAAAGTCAGGAATTATTTCAAAACTTTTAAACAGAATATTAACTATTTCAAATGGTAGATAATGACCTATTTTACTTGTTAATTGAAGAAAAGTTTCATTTTAACCACATAATATTTAAGTCAACATGGCATAGGTATGGTTAAGACTAAGCAAGAGAGAAGTTATCTCTTTGATGTAACCCTTAAATATCTCTTCCATGTGCTCTGGTATTATAATTCAAATTGTGGAGTTTATGGTTAATATACAATAAGCAAACATTGCTGACATGAAGAAAATCTACTGTTTTATTTTTATGCTTTTTTAATCAAGAACTATCTTCGGTTCAATGGCACAGAAGTTACCCAGCTTATCAGATGATGTCTCCACTAAATAAGAAAATCTCAGCTGGGCGTGCTGGTGGTGCCTATCTGGAATACCAGTGACTTGGGAGGCTGAAGCAGGAGGATCACAACTTTGAGGCCAACCACACCAAATCACTGAGACTCTAAGCAACTTAGTGAGACCCTTTGTCAAGATAAAAAATTTAAAAGTACCGGAAATGTGGCTCAGTGTTTAAGCATCGCTGGCTTAAATCCCTAGAACTAAAAAGAAAGAAAAAGAAAACGAAAAGAGAGAGAGAGAAAAGAAAGAAAGAAAGAAAGTCTCAAACCAAGAATTACTTAAACTACTTGGTGTCACATTGAGGGGTTACAAAATAGTCCAAATACATATTTTAATACTTCATAAAGGATTAAGGATTTTCTGCTACATAAAACTGTATTAAGGCTGATCTATGAGATGTTTCCTTGTTTTGGAAGAGGTCCCTTTGTTATAGAGGAACAATTTTGGCCCTGAGAAACTATTTACTGCTTGTTCCTAGCATCGTACAGTAAACACTGCATGTTGAGACCAGGCACCTGCCAGGTACAAATGATTTTCCAGAGGTAAAGAATGGCATCCAGATGGTGCTAGTTAATAACCCCTTGCATCTTAGGGTATGTTCTTTAAGTTTTTGAACAAGTAACATGGAAAATTAGGATTCGCTCAAGTTTAGAAATGAACTTCATTTCTGAAGCATATTCTGAGTGTACTAAGAAGTAATCTCTATTGCAAATGGATAATTCTACTCACCCCTTGACTCTTTCATTATTTATAATTTCTTTATTTCAACACTCTTATAACTTTGTACATTCAACCTCCTCCAATATCTAAAATGATATTTAAGACAAAGATGATTAATCTAAGTGAAGAAAAATTCATCTTTTTCATTCTTACTGAACTATGGATAATATTTCTATGGTGTTCCTAGGCATATACAAATATCACCACAGACCATTTTATTCATTTCCTCCATAGATGACAAGGTTTGAGACAATCAAATTAACTGCAATGAATTATTAACATATTTTTTCATTCGTATCTTTTCACAATACTGGGGATTAAACCCAGAGCCTCACAGAGGCTGATTTTAACTAATCTAAAATATAAATTATAAAAATCAATATAATACAAATATCAAGCAGTAATAAAATCAGTATTTAGCTTTCTTATTTAATGAGATATTTGGTGTTTGAGTTGTTTGAGATACTCCTATAAAATATTAAAAATATAATAGTTTCTCAGCACCTATAAGGAATTAGTTCTAGAACTACGCAGATCCCAAATCTGCAGATGCTCAAGTCTCTAATATAAAATAGCCTAGTATTTGCAAAATGACAAGAAAATTAGTCTGTTCAGTTTCATCAAAGATGCAGCTTTTTCAAATGTTTTTGATTCATGGTTGGTTGAATCTGAGCATGCAGAACCTATGGATACAGGGGCTGACTGTATTTCCTAGATTTCTTCGACTCTTTGATTATCAGCAGCCCTCAGTTATCTGTTTACTTAGTGGAGAGACCTATGCCACAAACAGTGAAGCTAACATTTTTATGCTTTTTGTCTAAAGAACTAGCTAGTTTTGCCCATCCTACCATATTTGTATCAAATAATCATTTACTGAGCATCTCTGAGCAGAGGATATTTATCAATTGGTTCAAAGCCCTTAATTATAATATAGAAAACATTTCCAGAGCCATAGAGTCACAGAAAAAAAAAAGAATAAATAAATCTTCTTATTTTTCATTAAAGAAAAATCACTCCAGACAGTGTCTGGAGAGAGACAGAGGACTAGAGAGACCGAAGAAATCAAACAATTTTCAATGTGGTATTGTTATAATTTAAAATTTGATTAAACCTTGACTTAATATTTACATTGTGTGGCAATTGGTACACATTGGATCAATTCATCTATGAGAATCCTTTTAACTCCATGTCCATGATTACCTTGTAAGTGCCCAAATATCAAAATATAAAACAGGGACTTGAGGGAGAAAATAGATATTAATCAACATCAGGACTCTTAACACAAATGGAAGGGAAAGGCTTTTTTTTTTTTTTTAATATATCAAGAAGGACTGGAGCGGTGGCTCCGCGGTTACAGGGCTTGCCTAGCATGTGTAAGTACACAGGTTCAAACTCCAGCATCCACGTTCACAACTAAGTGTCAGAGCAATGAAAACCATGTGGGAAAACCTCAATAAAAATTGATTCTCTTTCTCACTCTCTCTCACTGTCCTTCTCTCTTAAAAAAAAAAAAAAATATATATATATATACACATGTCTGTATATGTATACACACACACACACACACACACACACACACACATACACACACATATGTCAAGGAGGGGCTGGAGCAGTGGCTCAGAGTTTACGGCACTTGCCTGGCATGCGCAAGGACCCGAATTCAAACCCCAGCACCTCATACACAACTATGTGTCAGAGAAACAAAACCAGATGAAAAAATAAATAAAATTGATTCTCTCTTTCTCTCTCTCTCTCTCACTATCCCTCTTTCTAAATAATAAATAAATAAATAAATAAAATATATCAAGGTTTCAGTTTTCCAAAGGAGACTAAAGTATAGTTGCTATGCAGATGAAATCAGAGTGGGACATTGGGTAATTATGGTATCAGCAGTGTCATAACAAGAACAAGAAGGCTCATTCATCAACATCATCTTCACTCTTCACAAAAGCCTTTCAACACACACAGCCAATTAGCAGAGAGTGGAAATGGATTAGGAGAAAGAATGAAATGCAGCAATGATACATGCTTTCCCCCCTCGCTTTTTCAGTGGATTTTCTTTTAAGTAAAATGTCACAGGGTACCTCACTTGAATTTTAAGAAGTTAAAAAACAAACTAGCTTCCTTGCCTTCAAGGTCTTAGTTACTTCCAGATAGTAAATAAGGCACTGAGGGAATCACAAGTCATTGAGACCACTAGAGCTCTATTTAGTTTATTTCTAACTGAAAATTAAAGGTCTGGAGAAAACAGAATTGAGAAAAAAAAGGCTTCAATAGCAATGCACCCTAGTGGCCCGAGTGAGGTACAGAAATGCTCTTTCCTAAGTGCTTAATTTCCTCCTATGAGAGACTGAGTAGAACAAAGTCCCCTGTGCTTAATTAAATCATTTCACGTTCCTAGACATGCAGAATATAATTACATGGATGTGAGAATTTGACTGCAAAAGCATGGTTAAAGCTCTTACACACCCCCAGAGATCACAATAGATATTAAATGTAGATTGTAATCAGGTTTCTCAGCTTTCTGGTCCTCTGCCCCCCATTCCCTTGTGTTAGTTCTATTTTAGGGCAATGATTTGGTGCCATCTAGTGAAGTACCGAATGTATCTATTTAAACAGTGGTTTGAGATTTCATATTTAAAAGACGTATCAGTGATGTCAGAAGCAAGGTCAGAGTGACAAAACTTTGGTTACTGTGTTTGCTATGTGTACACCCAAACAGTTTTTGAAAAGGAAACCAAATTTTCTATGTGCTAATGGTCTTATATATGCACATTCAACAATTTTTTTTGACTTCTAATGTGTTCTGGCACTTTGCTAGGTATTTGCAGATCCAAAGATGCATAGGAGAACTATCTCCATCTACTGTGAAGAAATTTAATGGGGACAGGCACCTCAGTAGACAACGACAGCAATACAAGGGCAGATGCTGTGCCAACTATTTTATATGTGTTTAATATCTGCAAGGAGTTGGGGTTAGGCATTGGTATTAGCAACTTAGGGGAAAATGCTTAAAATTTTATATTAACTTCTAAAGATACCTATGAGAGGCAAGTATTTCTGAATTCAAAGATGGATTTCTTCCCCATCTATAATGCCTTTGATGGGATACACATAGTAGAAAATCCTTAGACACCTTAATAGGTTTAATTTAATGAATGGAGCTACTGTCTACCCAATTGTGACACAAAAGAAGCCAAGAGTTATTCTTGGCTTCCCTGAAACTCATTCCCCTCCTGCAATCAGGACATCTTGTACTCCCTTCTCCCGCATCTCTGAAAACCATTTCTTGTCTGGGTTCTCACTTCCACCGCTCTAAGCAGAGAATCAGCCATCAGTTTTCAAGTGGATCACTGCAGTGGCCTGCTAATCGCTCGGTTTAGCTGAAGGCTGTCCTACTCTATCACACCGAATATTTAGTGTAATCTTTCCCAAATACAAATGTAGTCACGTTACACCTGTATTTAAGTGATTTGCCTTGAAAATTGAATTCAGGAACCTTTGTACAGTTTATCTTGTTGAAGTGGATTCTTCCTGATTCTCCAGCTCCTCCTCCCGAGTTCTCCCATGCACTCAGCCCAGGATTCAGCATTCCTGTTTCAGTTCTTCAATTGTACGCTTCCATTCTCCTAAGCATTGAAATTTCTCTCCATTTCCATGGAACATTTTCCCTCCTCCACTTACCTGTCTAAATTCTAACCATTTCCCCACTTCTACACCAAATACCAACTCTTTTGAGGAGCCTTCACTGAATGCTCCTTGATGTTGGTTTTCCATGCATGGTCTTCCAGAGACCTCTACCTACCCCCCCCCCACCCCCGTGGCACTTAGCTCATTAGAATATCTTACAGACAATGCCAATTTGCTTTTTCTGTTTTTTAAACTTTACACCATTATAGACACATTGTCCCTCCACTGAGATCAGGGCCTACTCCTGTTGAATCCTTGGAGTTGATCATAGCACACCTGAAACACAGTAGGCAAAAATTAGTATCTGCGACTTGTTGAAGAGCAAATCTTTAAAAATACAAAGCTTTAAGTTGCTTTCAAAAAAATCAATGGGTGTCAAATATAAAACATAATTATACCTTTTACAAAGCCAAAAAGCTTTTTGGACAAACGATAACAAAAGTACAGCAGTTTTTCACCTTTGTTTTTGCTGTCCTCTGTGCCTTCCTTAATGGCAATGAAGTATTTCATTCCAAGATGCCTGACACTTTGCTCTACCTAGCACTTAAAGCAAAACACACTGCTAATTTTAGTGAAAGCAGGAATTAACAGAGAAGTCAAACTGTGTGCTTGTGATGGGGAAAAGAGATTTGACTTGGAAGTACAATAGGGGACATTTACAAGAATACGTCTTCAGTTCAGTTGAGGAATACTTGAAACAAGCTGTGTACCAAAGACAATCCTACTCAATCCCCAATTCTAAATTGTAGCATAAAATGGCAGTTTCTCCAGCGCCCATACACTTAATGGCCCTTTCTTTTGAAACTCTGAAACCTTAGTAATTATAGCCACACTTTTGGATAATTTACAAAATTCACTATAAACTGAATTATCATTAATCTTCCTTTTGATGTCCTAAGTATTTACAGATTATAAAAATATTATAAACCTTTTAAAAATATAATACTGTATTTCTAGAAGCAAGCATGAATTTCAGATTATTCAGGATTTCATAACACAATGGTCCATTAAGTTTTGATGTTAAATAAGCTTTTCCTTAAAAATACAATCATAAGTTTTATCCAAGAAAAGATTAAAGGAAGAGTTAAGGCAAAATAAAATTGTGTTAATTTTGGAAAATGTGAGTTATTTAGATATATTCATATTATTTTTATCACATTTACAAAAGAACCCCTGAAAAATCGTTCTAACCCTGTGTTGATTTGTATTCCTGTGTTTTCCTTCAGTTTATTTAACTGATAAGACTAGACATGCACATAAAAGTTTAAATGATATAAATAGATTTTATAGTCTAATAAATATATGGTGGAAACAAACTTATTTTAAATAGTTTAAATGGACTTTAAAATCAAATAATATCTATTTCTTACTGCATGAGTTCTCCAATGGCCTTAAGAAAAAAGAAAAAATAATTCTGTCCATAAAACATATTTATTACTCCAGTAAATTACTTATATGGGCACAGCCTTAGGATTCAAATCCAGAAGTTGTTAATCTAGAATATTTTATTTACATATTAAAGAAAAAAACATAAGAGAGGACAGATGGTTTTTATGCTTCATTGGTCCAAACAACTGATCTTCCTGCTGAATCCCAAATGATACCTTTTCCTCAGCTACTGATTGATAAATATGGATTATAACTGATCATAAAAAATTTAATGTATAAATGTCATCAGAGAAATAAAATGGTCACTTTCTCAGTAACCTATTCAGTACATTTTCTGAATATGCAAAATGAATATGTGCAGCATTATGAATGCTAATATTTTCTTGCATCTCACTGCAGACAGAAAAGCACAGCAAGAGAAAATCAATGAAACAAGACTCCCAACTTCATTCTTCACCATCCACCTTTGCACAAACATGTATTTGTCTTCCAGGCATTTGGGGAAATTATCCTTTTTGTCTGACTTCCTTTGTCCTCCAAGAGAGTGAGAATAAAATGAGAAAAGACAATGATTTATTTGAAGAAAAGCTAATTTAGGGGAGCTGAGAAATAAAAAATGGCTATTAATGTTTATTTATATGATTTCTAAAGGTAGAATCTGAGGATACCTGTATTTACTTCACACTAAGGTCCACAAAATCATAATTGGAAAAGCAGTCAGTTTTACAAATTCTGGAAAGTTCAATTTTATAAATTTCATTTGATAAGATGAATTTTGGCTTAAGAAATCAATAACCATTTGTAAAAGGAGCTTATCTGGAAAAAATCAGCAATGAGAGCTCTTTCTGTGAGTTTGCTTCTTGGGAATAAAGGCTGTTGATGGTAGCCATGCAGGTCTCTGTCACACGGATGATGTTTCTTTTGTTTCTTTGACCATAACCACCAACAGAACTTTCTCTTCACCAACATGTAAAATTTTGTTGATCCACTAGTCACTTTTCCTTTAGTTGAAATGACAGAATGTCAGGCTTCAGAACTTTCATTGTATAGACTAGGAAGATCCCTTCCAGAGAATAAGCACATTGTCTAACATTCTATGATGCTTTAATGGCATGGCCTCGGTTAAAAACTCGATTTGCCACTTTTTACCCTAGAGTTGTAACCTGGATGAAGTGTTCTACACAAAGAACATTTCCTAGGAAATTAATGGAAATAACACACACACACACACACACACACACACACATATATTAAAGGACACACAGAGTGACTGCCATGAACTATCATCTGCTCATGAACTTCATTAACTGAAGTTTGGTCTTTTGCATCATCAGTACCTCTCTTAGACTATTAGAATAATCTTTTGGAAAAGCAATGACAGCAACACAACACTAAAACTTTCCCATGACCTCACATTTCCCTGTCCCTGTTTCCCACTTTTTCCTGGAGAAACATTTATATAGCTGCTGATTGGGTTTATAATCTTTTCAGTGATATTCATCATAAGTTAGTACAGCATCCTTCTTAAAACATGTTATTCTTTTTGGATTTTTTCCATCAAGGAATTTCTTCTACCTGTAGCTTTGACTTGGGCTCCTTTGCTGGGGCTTGTAAATGTTGTAACTTGCAGAGCTCTGTTGAGGCTGCATCTCTGAGGCAATCTGCATCCCTGACTTTCACTGTCATCATCAGGCTGATAACAGACACCTAGGGAGAAGACATCTTTGGAGACCATCCCTGGATTTAGACAGTCTCCACTGGCAAGTGCAATAGTCATGAACAACATAAAATAACCAACACTGGACTATTGATCTTCCCTCTTCACTTGGATTTCTCCCTCATTCATTTCATCTGAGTAAACAACACTACACCCTGCCCAATGGGAAAGCCAAAACTGTAGGTGTTATCCTAGATTACTTTTAAGTGATTTTATACACCCCTTTTGCCCTCCATTCACATATCCAATTGAAAAACTTGTCTTATCAACTTTATCCCTAAAAACAAATTCCTATTTTTCTGCATCTTCATCACTGCATCCATATCTCTTATCTGAACCTCTTCCTGGGACTTAAGAGGTATTAACCTCTTCCTGGGACTTTCTCCCAAGCTCTTCCCCCTCCATAATTAATTTTCTGCAAAGTAAATAGAGGGATCTCTTTTAAATGCACCTCACATTCTACCATTCTTTCTCCCTTCTTTGGTAAAATATTTCTACTTTATTCAACCATACCTGGAATAAAACCATACATTCACTCTGATTCTACAAACCTCATGATGTAGACTATTCGTGTCTCTAGTCTTCATCATCTTAGGGCCATTGCAAGAGCACTGATGAGAGCCAATGTTTCTTAAGTACTTGACCAAGTACCAAACACTATTCTAAACATTTAGCATTTCTTATTTGATTTTCTCAATAACAGTTTGACATGGATTTTATTACTGTTACTACACATGAAACATTGAGAGATTAAGAATTTACTCAAGTTCCTTAAAGAGTACCCCTACAGGATCCAGGAGGTCAAACTCCTTAACTCCTATTTCCAACTACTTTAAGATGTTTCTGTCCCTTAGCTAATGTACTAAATGGTTAAAAACAGTAAATAGCTTATCAGTTAAACAAACTGAATGCTTAAATATCATTCCATTCAATTTGTGATTCTGTTGCTGAATTTTTGTCAATTAGATCTCAGATCAAGGTCTTTTTCCTGTCTTTCTCATTAAGTAGTTCTACAGTTACTTCATCAAATGGCCCTATATAAATATCTGCTTTAACTTTATTCCTACCTGATATGTTTAGTCTGTTCACTTATTTATTAACTTTTTTCTAGGACAGTATTTCCTGTTCAATGACTTAGCTGGATGAATAGAAAGTGAGTGAGTGAAACACTCCTACTTGAAGGTCACATCCCAAAGTCATCCTTTTAAACACCTAAGAATTCTCTTTCTAAAGTACAATTGATGGAAGCAAGGATCTATTTATCCTTCCAGACTAAGTACATAAGAAAAGACTCAATTAGCCAAAAAACCATCTACCGAGATCATTCCCTGGGAAAAAGCTATATGCAATTCACTATGTCCATTATTTGGTGAAAAGTAAAGGACATTTGTACACATAATTATCGTAGATGTATTTGGGGTTTTAAGCAAATTTATTGCTATGGAGTCCAAAATTTTTAATATACTCACTATTTCAGATACAGAAACTGAAGGACACATTTAAAATACAGATATTATTTTTAAACTGTGAATAGTTTGGGTCATTAACTCTTCACTTCAAGTGTGCTTCTTAGATTAGTACTATTCAAAGAATGTGACTCCAGGATGAAAATCTGTGATGGATTGAAGTCAAATACAGGATGGTATCAGCAAGAAAAAGCCTCGCATTGCATATTGTGAGTCTCTGGGAGATGGAGATAGCTAAAGGATCGTAGACAAAGGGATGGACAGAGGCTTACACATAGAAGAAGCAAAGAATGTAAAATATGAAGTTCATAAATGTTCACAGGATCTTCCTTAGTTAAAGACTAGGTATAAAATATCTTTATTTGGAGCCTGAATTAACACACCTTCACATACATATTTTGAAAATGATTCTCATCTGACTTAAAAGTCCATTCACTAAAAGCTCACAGAATTGAAGTTTGCAAAATTAAATTGATTTACTCGATTGTAAGGTTAAGCTTCTTATAGTCAGATAAGATAATTACAATTAAGTCACGTGCAGGACCAAATAAATAAGAGCTGCTAAGAACTAAACCTCAATTTGTCCTTTCTAAGCCCTCACATGCATTTTTTCATAGAAAACAGAATCTACAAAAGTGAACTGATAGATGTCATAATTCATACCATTCTTATTTTTTAAGGTTGAAAAAATTAGAAAGAGCTTTTCATGTCAACTTTAAGATAGAGCTGAAAGTTTAAAAACCAGAATTTCAATACAATACTTACAGAACTGAAACCAAATTAAAATACAGGCTATTCATGGCTTCTGTTTCTGCAGACTGTTTACATTTCTAATTTCTACCTACTTCCTATCCCTGCAAGGAAGCAAGGCACATAAAACTTGGAAATGATTTTTCAACAGGCAGTATATAAATGTAACTATTATACTTTTTAAATTTAACAGCTATGAAGTTTTATAGTTATTTTAGCTTTTAAAATTATAATTTAAATACTGTACACAGGGCTAGAAAATGGTATGCTTAGAATAAAAAAGCTTGGAATAAAAAGTAGCAGTCTCCTTCAGCTTTGCTCTCCAGAGGTAATCACATTTAACAGTTTAATTTTAAGACTTCAAATTTTAAAATCTATATTTCTAATAATATGTTGATTTTTCTACTTTTTGTTTATCATTTTTAGACATTGCTTACTGACTTCTACTCTGCAAAAATGAAAATTTAGGTAGCTGATGCAACCTTACTTTCTCTATTTCACATGCCATCTTAATATGCATTTGTATCTATTCATAGTTTGATCCGTATCAGTTTTGTGATTTTAAGTCTCATATTTATAACTTCATTATTTATCATCAGCTATAGGAAAAATCCCTTACAAGCATATTGTTTTTATTTTTATTTTTTTTTGAGCAACCTTACAAGATTTTAACAAAACAATATAAAATGTGTATAAGATGTGTATATATTCTGGACATTGCAATTATCCCCAGGAGTGCCCCCCCAATTACCCTCCCTTATCCCTCCTTTCCCCTTCCCATTATAACTCTAAAAATAGCATTAGATTGTAAAGCATTACATCTTATCTGGATTTAACTCATGTTTCTAGACCAACTTTCTCATTGTCCAGGGTCTAGTCCCCACCTCCACAGATGAGTGGAGACAATCGACCCTTAGATCTCTGGGTTAAGCTGATTTTACTCATCATGATCTCTTCCATAACCATCCATTTACCCTCGAAGGCTGCAATGTCATTGT
>PVKS010012475.1:0-53597 GCA_004027875.1 Aplodontia rufa
TTCTCTTCATGACAATTTTGTCCTTTAGGGTGTTCTGCCAAAAATCTTGAAATTAACCTTGATTTCCCTTTTATTACACCCACACTCAGTACATGATCAGCTTCTGCTGCCTCTATCTTCAAAACAGTTCCACAATTAGCTACTTCGTTTACCTATTATAGAATCTCTTTAAGAAAGTAAAAATTATCGCAAGGTCTAGGTTTTTAAAGTTCAATTTGGTTTGTGTGTAATAACATTTCCTTAAATTTATCAGTTGGTAATGGATAATACATCCTTTTCATCAAGCTGATTTAGTTGCTTCATTTTTATTATTCAATAGTATATATTAAATGTTGACTCTGGGCCAAGCATTGTCGTAGGTAATTTGGATGTATCAGTGAACAAAATAAAGATCCCTGTCCTAACAGACCTTACCCTTGATGGGACACAGACAACACAACTATATTTTATCTTAGAAGTATCTTAGAAGTATCTTAGAAGATGATAATGATTATTAAGATATGAAAAAACAGAGTCCACTAAGTGAGATCAGAAATGATGTGTGTGTGTGTGTGGGGGGGAGATGTCAGATAGCCATATTAAATAGGATGGTTAAGTTATGCCTCTTTGAAAAGTAAGATTTTTAATAGAAACCCATCAGTTTGATTCTATTCTATATTTCTAGTAAAAGGATTACAAGCAAGTTCTTGGAATGAAATAACATGCTTTGCTTTAGTCTTTGAGTCATATTTTTCTCCACAACACCCCAAGGCTCATGTTAGAAAGCAAGACATTAGTGAAATAAGGAGACAACCAAGAAATATCCACTAGCTATGGAGTGAATATGCACGTCTCTCTCAAATTCAGTAAGTTGAAGCTCTAGTAAGCAGTGTTTGGAGATGGTATCTTCAGGTGGTAACTGCACATGAGGTCATGAGGGTGGGGTCTTTATGATAGGCTCAGTGCCCTTATAAGAAAAGATGCCAAGAGCTTCCTCATTAGCTCTCTCTGCCATGTGAGGATGCCGCTTGGTGGAACTCCGCAAGCCAGGATGAGAGCCCTCACCAGATCCTAACCGTGCTGGCATGCTGACCTCAGACTCCCAGCCTCCAGAAGGATGAGAAGTAAATCCCTGTTGTTTTACCACCTTGACTACGGAATTCTGTTAAAGCGGCTGGAGCAGACCAAGACATCACTACAGTAGTAATGTCAGAACATTAAAAACGTGGGCCTGCACAGTCAGGTAGGACGTTATAAGAAGGATCAGGGGTGAGTGAAATTCAGAGTGCCTCAGAAATGTTTAAATATCTAGTATTCAATTCATCCCCCCAAATCTTGCTAATTCTCACTTCAAAAAATTTCTGGAGTCTATCTTGATCTCTGCGTACTACAGATACACTGCTGTGATATCCTCCTACTTGGTCTCCCAGCTCCCTCCCATGCCTCCTTAGATAGTCAGTCACGGAAACCTGACCAACCTTCTACAACTGTCTATTGTCTTTCAGTTTGTTAAATGATTGAACAATGAAGCTTCTCTGGTAAGAATCCAAGTTCCAAACTAATAGAAACAATGAAATAACTGTAGGTATGAACTAATTCAGCTTCATTATGAATCATAACCAAGCTTCAGTGGGGGCCTGGTGAAATCATTACTGCTGCCCAGCTCTCCTTCCTCCTTCCTCATCTCACCCATTCTCCCCTCTCACGCACATCTCTTGCTTAGTCTTGATTTTTGAATAATAGTATATCTGTGACTAAGAAAAGATATTAAGATGAGAAAATTTAAAAAAGAAGAAAATGAATTCTACTTCTACCAAGTTTTTGTAGTTATTTCTACCACGTTTTTGTAGCTCTTCCAACTTTTAACATACCCCATAGCCTCTGGTCAAGGTTCCCCTCTTTTGCTGCCCATTTCACCTTCCTCCACCCATACACAGAGCATTTTCATGTCCACTTCCTGTGCATCACTCAAGCTTTTCATTCAACCTGCAATGTGCCTCCTATCACCTTATGTTTTCAACATTGGACTCATTCTTAAAGTTCAACTTTACCTTTTTCATTATTCCTTTTCTCTGAAATTCAGCCAAGTTAATACATTTCACTTCATAGCTAAGCTATCTCAGAGAACGTATTAACATATGTGTAGCGTCTTGTTTGCAATCTGCTATACAACTGAGCTCATTGCCTTAGCAGGATACTGTTATTGTAAGCAGTGTCCCCTGGTTTTATGCATGCATAGCTTCTGTATATAAATAGGCATTTCAGTTCCTTGAATATAAAAACAAGTTTATATTATTCTGCAACTTCTTTAGAATGTAGTCCAATGCTAAGGACAATTAGTTCTTTCTACATATCATAATTTGAATAAATATTTGTTGATAATATAAATGCTTACAATTGAATAAATTAATTGGAAAGAGCATAAAACTCTGAGTCCGTTTCTTCACTAGTTGATCATTGACTTTGTCAATGATTCTCTACAACTCCAGGGGAATTTTTTCTCATATTTTTACTGGTTGCATATTCACTATGCTCTGATATTATAAACCTCAATTATATTCCATTATTGCACCAAAAACATTCATCTAGGGAATCAATCCAGTTGTTACCCACAACTTACAATGCCTCTTTTTTCATTGCAGCACAGGGCAACTGACTTTCAACAGCTTGATAAATGTGTCATTTATCTCACCATTCTGCATGGCATCCTTTCATGGATATCAACAAGCGTCTCTGGCAACTCCTACGGAGCTGAAAGTGCTGCTTAAGCCCCCCAAGGATGATTCATTGGGTACCTTTATTCACAGTCAATGCAATTTAGTTGTGAATTAAACTGAAAACAATTTGCTTCAGAAATAAAGTGCTTGCACATATAATGCAGGTAAATAATTTTCAGGAGACTATATTGTCATTGAATGGAAAACTTAAAATGGATAAAAGGGCACTCCACTTAAAATAACACAAAACTATTATGGTCATTAAAAGTGGAAATGGAAATATGTTAACAAGGGGAGGGGAAACAAATCATGAATCTGAAATGATTCAGATAAATCCTTCTGTTTATTGGACTTTAAATAAGATTGCATATTTCTTATGCAATTTCTTATGCATATTTCTTATTGCATATTACTTATTCTAATAGTAAAAGTATATTTTCTTCCTGTTGTTTAAGTTAGCAATCTGAAAGCTGGACAGAGTCTAATAAAAGCTGATGTTGAAGTAGGGAGAAATGAATACATCCAATATGTTTATATTTCTTAGGAATTTAAAAAGAAACCTCCCCCTTACCCCAGTTTCAGGAGCATCCTACCTTTGGACTGCATCCTCAGACATTTTCAAAAATTTTTAGTTTGGGATAAGATCTTGCTAAGTTTCCCAAGTTGGCCTTAAACTTGCACTTCTCCAGTCTCCACCTCAAAAACAGCTAGGATATGGACATGTGCCATGACTGGCAAAATGCAGCATTTTAGAACTCATTGTCAATCAAAATGAAAAGCTATTGGTTGCTAAGTGAGACCTACCATTCTCATACCACTTCACATATCTTTTAAAAATTATAATTACCCTAATAACTACAAATAGTTATCTCCAAAATGCTATATTCTATCTGTGTATGGGTAGACAAACATGGAAATGAATCTGCCCATTCCTCTGGCTGTCTTAAACTGTCCGTTCCTTTGTTAACGTTTCCTTCAGGAAAACAAATTCAAGTTAAACTAACTCAGTACAGTTCTTCTGTGGAATTCTGTTTGCTTTCGAGAACTGTAAGTGTTGAGGTGGAAGGTAGAGAACAGCAAACTGCATAGTGTATTATACCAATTCATTGCTCCCTTTCAAATCCATCTGATTCAGAGGAAATTAAATGGATTTATTCTAATGAATATTAACTAATAGTAGCTAATTTGAAAACATTCATCTCCAATTTATTTGACTCCCTGCTGTTATAACTCATCAAATAGCTTAGGAATGATTTACTTAGCTTCAAAATTTTAACACATTAATTTCAATATTTGAGGGTCAGTAACAATCAAAGTACAAATCATTCATGAATGATCACATTTGCTATGACCATGCCATTTTCAGATCAAATAGAAATTTGCTAGTTTAGAAACTGATACTGAAACAGGACTTTTCTGGTTTTTTTTTTTCAATCTATGGTATGATTGGGAGTTCTGATTAAGGTAAGTGTCAGATTTTAACCTCTTTTAAGTGGACAAATGAGCAGGGAAGTAACTTAAACCTCCTGGACTCATCTTTTGGAAAAATGTTTTAGGTGAAGACACACCTTGTCCTTATTCAGCATTCCTCCCATGGAAGAGAACAGGAGCCATGGTCTTTTGAAGATGGCAGGAAGCCTTCATCATCCTGTCTCAGCATCACTTAATTTCTTTTTTTTAAAGAGACAGGGACAGCGAGAGGGAGAAGAGAGAATCAATTTTATTTAGTTTTTCTTGTGGCTTTTGTTGCTCTGACACTTTGTTGTGTATGTGATATTGAGGTTTGAACCTGGGTCCTTGTGTAAGCACTGTAACTACTGAGCCACCACCCCAGTCCCCTGACTCTATTTTTATATGGGAAAAATTTTTCTTTAATCAGGAATCAAGTAAATATCTACTAAATGTAGACATAAGACACTGTTGAGCCCTCAGAAACCTTAAGTTTCTAAGAATCTTAAACACAGGACTCTAGGATCTTCTGTTCTAGCTAAGAATATTCCATGAACCTTAAAGATTCTCCTTGCAGACCTAATCAACTCGAAGAAAAAAAAAAAGGCTTTTAAGTACCTTAAGGACATTGTCCTATAGCACCCTGACTCCCAATCACAGTTACAGAAAGGCCTTTCTCAGAAAGAAATGAGGGTATAGCTTTTGCTTAAGGGAGTACATTAAGTTTTACAAGAAATTTTATTAGTTTGCACTGAAAGGAATGATGACAGCACGGAATGATGTGAGGACTGTGATTCTCAATCTTCTGCACCACAAGGAGTGGATTAAGAAGCTATTCAGTTTCAAGTATAGGTCACTTCTCATTTCAAAGCTTGAAGGATGCAGGAGCAGTAATGTATAGGTATTAGACTACAAGACAATTATTCTTTAAATGAAATCACAAGGTTTAAAAAATTAAGATGTTGTATTTATCACTAATCATCAAGAGAAGTAAACAATTTGAGGCTCTTCACAAAATTAAAAAGTGAATTACATATGATCCAGTTTTCCCACTTCCAGGTATTTATCCAAAACAATCAGAAGCAGAATCTTGAAGACATATGTGCAGTCCCACGTTTATTACAATGCTATTCACAAAAGCTAAGAGCTGAAAACAACATGAATATCCTTTAACAGATAAGTGACTAAAGAAAATATGATATATATATATGCAATGGAAATTCAGTCTTATGAAAGAAGAAAGCTCTGTCTAATGCTTCAACACCAATGAACCTGGAGAGCCAGCCACAGAGAACAGACACTACATGATTCTACTTACATATGGTATCTAAAGTCATCAAACTTAAAGAAGTAGAAAGTAGAGTGATGAATGATGGTTACTAGGCACTGGGGGTTGCAGGTGTAAGAAATGTGGAGTTTCTGTTCAACTGGTGTAGCGTTTCAGTCATGCGATGAGAAAGTTGTAGAGATCTGCTGTACAATTACATGCATATAGTTAATATTACTGCATGAACATTTAAAATTTCCTTAAGGGTGGATTTCATATTACTTTTTATCACAATAATTTAAAAATATATTATGCTTTAAAATCACAAAGTGTGGCAACCCTGAAATACTTTATAATAATCCAAAGCAGGTAATCTAGCAGAAGCCATATTTTTATTAAATTGGTTCAAATACTTTTAAAAATAAGTGAGAGTAGTAAATGAGCAATCAAGCAATTAAGATCACGGTCTAGGACTTTCTATGGACTCATCTATAAAGTGGGGCTGTCAAAAGTCACTTTCTCTACGTCAATAGCTATGCTTAACTTCATGGTCAGGGAAAGAATCTCATCATTCTATCCCATTACAACACATAAGAGAACTGTTGGAAGTCTACAGACAGATAAAGGCTGATAATAGAAATAATACATGTTCCCTTTTTTTCTCTCTCCATCTCTTTCTTACACACACACACACACACACACACACACACACACACACACAGAGGGGTGAGTAGTAGAGGATTTGGCTCACTTCAAACTTTGAAACCTAATCTAAGGATCAGAATAGGTAGGGAAACTAATAATTTTCCCTTGTTTCTTGGACTGTACCAGGCAGCACAGGGAGAAGGATCATTTCTGACAATGGCAGATTCATGAGCAAATACACATTACCTGTCTTTGAAACCGCTAAATATACTAGGTAAGTTCAATGCATTGGCTGCCTTGGTGAGAGACAAAAATGCTCTCTGTATGCTTTCTCCTTTACCTAGAGTTCATCGATCTTAAGATAATCAATGTAGTTTTCTGAAAATCTGTCAAAAGAAAGAAATGTGCTTTGCAGACACAGTTCAAAGAAGCACATAAAGAGGCAGGAGTTGAGGATTCAACTCTAACCCTGGTTTTTTGCATTTTTTCAGAGACAACTCTGAATCTCTCCCTGGAGGCTACACTGATGATCCTGCTGGTCTCCATTATCTCTCTTCTGACTGCTTTGTCTCTGTTGTGGCTGTGTAAGAAGGCCACTGAAGCTGTGGAGTCAGGATGGCTGCCTTTAATTTCCCTCAAGTGATTTGGCAGGGCCTCAGGATGCAGCTCCCCTGCGTAAGTCTGAGACAATCCAAACCACTGCTATTCTCATTCAAGTGAGACATGTGAAGTTGTTTTGCTAGTACAGTAAGCTTGCATACTATTTGCAAATCAGAGTATATTCCACTGGAATAATGATAAGGTCACATGATATAAACAATCAAGAATGCTTATCTATCTGTGGCTTACTTTGATTTCTGTTTCTTTTTGTTTTCAGTTTAATGGCAGTGGACTACTGGTACTGATACTTACAGGGCACAGTCCCACTGGGCTTAGCCACTGCTTCCTGAAATAGTTCCTCTTTTAGGAGTAAGTGTAACATGGTGTTTAAAAGCTCAGACTTGAGTCAGACAGACTGGCTTTAATTAGACCCTGTACTAATTCTTGACCTCGGGGAAATCTCTTTAACGTTGCATGAATTTATTCATCTATAAAATGAGGATAACAGTACTACCTATGTTCTAGGTGTATTTTAAGAATTAAAATATATATTCCATATAAATCATTCTGAATAGCCCAGCACATGGGCAATGCTCAATAAAACTGAACTGTGATTTTTATTTTATTTCTACCTACCCTTTACAAGAAATCATTTTGTCATTTAATTCAAAGTGCCATTAAGTTGGAAATACAAGGCATGAATAATAGACACATATTAACAGTGTTGATCTATAACTTCTACCAACTTGGACAGCTCAGATTCCTCCACAAAGATCCTGAAAAACTGTTCTCTCTTGTTGCTTTGCATACAAGATCATGATAGCATGGATTTCTCTGAATCATTACATTCAAAATTCCATATACATAAATTTTAAGGCCTCCTTCCTAGAAAAATTAGGCACTCTCCTGTGTGAGCTTGTGATTTTCAGATGCATTCAGAGAGCTCAATATAGCTGTTATTGCCTACTGGCCAGCCAGGCCTGGCTCCAGTGTTCCAAACAGGAAGGAGCCCTGGGACAGAAGTGGGGAGCTGAATGTCACATGAGCTAACACAGGCTTTCTTGAACTTACATCATGTGGAATTACACCAAATGCTGTTCATTATGTGGTTAGATTTGTGGTGCTTCTTGGAAGAAGGAACAAGGACAAAAATTACTGGCATTTGAAATGAAACCAGAAGTGTCTGTTCATTTGGGACCTCAAATTAGACTTGAGTCATAGGATTGTCAAGTTGCTCATGCCAGAGTCAGCTGAGTGGGTTGGCTTCATATAGCACAATACATGCATTCTTATTAAATTTCACTATCTCATAATTTGGTTAGAATTAAAACACTTTTTATTTCTAGTCTTACAATTATACGAGAAGTTTTTCTGAATATTTGAAAGCAAACTATTTAGTTTAGGCAATATTCTACAGCAATTCTTATGCAAAGCCTTTAGTTTATTCACGCAAGTTGCTCTCCTGAATGCTAGAATCATCCTTTAAAACACATGTGCGCTATGAATCCTCCCTACAGTATTTGTCATTCTGTCTTGAGGACATCATCAGGAAACTATAAATCCTATCACTGAGACTTTTATTCTCATTAGAGGAGATGGTTAAGGTTTAAGAAGCTTGCCAAACAAAAATTATTGGTCTTCATGCATAGTATATATAGTTCCATGTCCATTAAAATGAAGAATAATGGAAAGATATCCATACACCTGGGCTCAGTTTCTGAATATTTCATTTTACTTTACTGCTGCCAGTTACTACCTGTGAGACAGTTGGATAGTCACTTAGCCCCTCTGATTATTAATTTCACTCTGACTTATATAAGCACAATATTTATCTCATAGACTTGGGATGCTATGTGAGGTCACAGAAGGAGTAGGGAACTAGATATCCAAATGAAGAATCCTCAGCCCCTGTGCCTGTGAGCATTCAATTTAAACAGAGGCCAGAAAGTCTCCCGGTGATGATCATGCCAACTGGATCCACAGTGTTGGAGATAATAGTGACAGGAAGCTTCAGGAGTTAATGCAACTTTCCTGAGCTTCTTTGTTGTTTCATGACCATGCCATATTTTGGCCATGGAGGGACTTTTTCACCTCCTTGAAAGGAATCAGAGAGAAAAACTCCAAATTAGTGGCAAAGTTCAAAAGCTCCAGACCTAAGGCTATGGTAGAAAGTCAAACTGAGCTGAACCAATATATTTTCTCTTTTCCACTCATATTTCCACTCTTAATTAGATCCAAAAGGAACACAAAATTTAAACTCTGTGGGGGAAAATTAAAGGAGAGAGAGTGAAAAGAGAGAGACTGCTGAGACCCGGTGAAAGACTCTGTGACTAGCCACCCTTGAATTTAGTGCCCTCAGCTTAGACTGTCAGGCAAGCAAGTGGTGCAGTTTCCCCACCCTTTCCAGCATGGGACGGTTCCTGTGGAGCCTGTGATTCCAGGCAATGTGGAGGAGCACTTGAACCTCTGTGTGCACCAAAAGGAGGGCACTGGAATTAGCTGAGAGTAGAGAGTGAAATGCTTGTGTGAACAAGGAAAGAGAATTAACAGAATGACAGAGACCAGTAAGACCAGGGACAACATCTTAACAGATACAAGTGTGCAGACAGGAGTTCCTGGTGGAGTGATTACCATCTCAGTGAGTGGCACCTCTACAAATGCTGTGGTGCCCTGTGTGCCCTAGAGGGTAAAGCTCACTATGGAAATAAGGATGGGAAATGGAAGTTTGTCTCAATTGACTAAATGTCTGAGAATGATTAAGTATTGTGTGAACCGTGTTTTGATTATTAGTTAGAAAGGGAAATTGAAATTCAGATGAATATGAACTATGTAAAAATATACTTACATTCAGTTTTGCACTGAGTTTATATTCTGAGAAATGAGTGCTAACTTTAGAGTTCATTTTAACCCTGTCTATCCAGAATGATGGTCTGAAGTAGTCTAAGCTTCTTGATTTTATTTATTTATTTTTTGTACTGAGGATTGAACTCAGTGGTGTTTAACTCTATTTAACTATATTCCCAGTCCTTATTTTTTATTCTGAGATAGGGTCTTTTTAAGTTACACAGATCCTTGGTAAGCTGCCAAGGCTACATTTGAACTTGTAATCCTCCTGCCTTACCCTCCCATGCAGCTGGTATTACAGGCATGCGCCACCATGCCTGGAAGCTTCCTGATATTAATGGTACTTCTCCAAAGACCTTTATTGTCTCTTGTTTTAATGTTTTGTCTGTGTCTTTCATTTTATGCTTTTAAAATTACTTTTAAAATATTATAAGCAAAAAGGAATTTAAACCTATAACTCTTGCTAATGATATTGAACTTTGATTGTTTTTAAACGGGAAATGATCTCTTAAAATAATTCAGTAAAAAAAAAAAGCCTAAAAAATTGAAAGTTAATACAGAATACCAACACATTGGTGACTCATGCTGATTTTTCTGACATTTGGTTTTTAAGTATATCCCTGATTTAAACAGACTGCATGTTCCCATAGCATTATTTGCTGCTAGTCAGCAAATCTAGACTTTGTTTCTTTTATAGAATAACTATTAAAAGAAATAAAAAGATCTAGGTGATTTTACCATTGAAATGTTGTCAAAGGATTCCTAATAGTCCATGTTTAAAACACACTTTCCCATCATCAGCAGAAGCAACAGCAGGAATGACTGCATCCTGAATTGCCTGCCAGGTCCAAAGGCTATCTGAAAATATATTCTGAATGCAAAATAGGCTCATTAAGTCCACTATTCACTGGTTGTCACTCTAAGGGACAGCAGGGAGGTTCAGGCTGTTTGACTAACTAGGCTGGGTGGCAAACTCCAAAGCCTACCACCCCTCCCGCAATGTGCATATAGAATGTGGACTGTCTGCCAAGGTCAAGGACTAAAAGAAAAATCTTTGTGTACAAACATGATAGCATATAAATGGAAGACTAAAAGCTCATTAAGATGTGAAGAGGATAAAGAAGGAGGCCAAAGCAGAAGCAAAAGCACTGACTTGCAGGTGTGTGTGTTGCCAATGACCTTTAATTTGATGAAAGACCCTCCATTCAGGGGAGAGCTAAGCTGTTTGGGAGCAATGCTGCATTGTGTAACAAAGAGAGAGAGAGAGGAAAGGGAGGGAGGGAGGGACACACACACACACACACACACACACACATACACACAGAGAAAGGGAAACACAGACACACACCTGCACAGAATCACCACTTTCCCCCAGTGCCCATGATGCTCCCCTCTGCCGCAGGAAGGGCTCCTCCACCCTGTGCGGTTACAGCCTCCCTTCTTCTAGCCTCAGGGAAGCAGCAGCTCTGTTTGCTCCTTTGATGTGCTGCCACTTTCCAAATCCTGCTGGCACCTGTGTCTTTTAATGACACTGGAATAGGAAATATGGGAATCCTTTCCTGAACATGGTATTGTACTTCAAAATAACTACTCCTTTTGACAGAATTAAAGGGCAATACGGTTAGGGAATGAGATGACATTGCTCTGTCTGTCTTAGAAAGACTTTTAAAAATGAACAGGCACTGGCCCCCTCTTCTCCTAACCTCTCTTTTTACTCTTCCTAACTCCAGATGTGCACTGTGCATTCCAACATCTGGAGTCTAAAAGGCCATGGGATAACACCAGGAGATCCAGGATAAACACTGAGGCTTCTTTGCCCCTTGTCCAGTGCCCTTTTTCCCCACTTCACTGCGGTTCTGACTCTCTGCTACCCAACTCTTCTAACTCCATCCCCAAACCCCAAATGCAAGTTCCAAGTGAGCTGAAGATATTAACACAAATTCTGGAGGTGTTTGCTTAACAGTTTGCTGAGTTTTAATGAGAAGATCAGAGTTGCCCCATTTAGAAGATATTGCAAAACGATCTCTCAGAGTTCCTGGAACATGAACAACTGCGGCAAAACAAAATGTCAGCATTAATTTAATGTGGCTTTTTGTTGAATGCAGAATGGTTCATTAAAACCTTAAACAGGTGGCAGGTTTGGCAGCCCACTGTGTGTACGCTATGGACAGATTTATTATGCCTCTCATTTTTAAATATTTATGCAGAAACAGACTCAGTGAGATAAATTATCTTGTTCACAAGAGCATTCTGTTCAAGGCTGCTATGATAACTGCCATATCAATCAAATTATGCAAAGAAAACTTACCATCAATTTTATAATCATCATCAATTATTTATAACTCAGGAAACTCTTTTCATTACTTCTTCATTTTAATTTTGGAGTCTTCCAGGAATCTTTTACCTAACAGTGGGAGACAGTGCCACAAAATAGGAATTGCAAGCAGAATGTCACTCCAGTTGCTCAGGTTCAGGGTGGGAGTCAGTTATGCAGATTAAAGAAAGCATAATTGCAGGTGAGTGGCACTGGCTCTGACCATCCTGCATGATGACTTCCAGCATACAGGCGCTGGTAAACATCTGAGGCAGGTTCAAACACTGAGCTGCTTTGCTTTTTCAAATAAGGTGAGCCGCAAGTCAAGCGAAATTCAGCATAATGTCAAATGAAGCAAGGCACACATTTCAGTTACTATAAAATCCTTATAGAATTGCGTAGGCTTCTCAGGCTCAATGCCATCACCTCTCCAGAAGCATGAAACTTTCTTCTGGTGGTATCCATCAACTGGGGAACATCTCACCATCTTTAAATATCACAGGGAATCTTTTGCCAGAATGACATCCAGGGCAATCCAGCTTCTCACGGAACTGTTCACGTTCTTTTGGTCAGTGCAACACCAAGGCCTCACACACCTTAGCCAATGCAATACCCTGCCAGCTATTTTCCAATGATTCTGACCTGCTAATGCCACTTCCCACAATGGCAGGATACATACTTAATTTTTATCCTTTCCTAGAGAAAAACATTCAGAGAGGACCAGAAAGGCGAAATGATACCTCTTGTATTTCTTGTTTGGACTCCTGCCTGGACTCCATTAGGGAAACTGATTACAGTCACTGTTGTCTCAGCTAAGTATCTCAGGAACACGGGAGTCACGGGTTTTTTCCAACTGGCTTCTCACTTATATATTAGTCCTCATCTTTCTGTTACATAGAGCCTTTTGGTTTTCATGACTGCCAAAGAAAAAGGCTCAGGGACCTTTGCTTCCTCTGTTCTCACCAGGGGATCTCTTTCCTCCACATTACCACTTAGCGTTCCTCAAAATACTGTTCAAGAATAAATGCAGGAAGATGTTTTTAGTCCAAAGCTCTAATTACACATTCTTAAATCTACCCTCTTAATACCTCTGAATTGATCTATACAGCTCTAATTAGCTAGATGAACATTTATTTGTGGGTACTTTTCACTTTTTATTTCTGTTGTTCCCAGCACCCATGAGGAATTCTCAGGAAAACAGTAACAAAAATCTTATCCCAGGCAGAGCCTTCAAGTCAATTCAATGGTTATAAGACTCATGGAATGTAAATAATTAGGTCAAAGTTAATGGGGTTAATCCTGGTACATCCTGCATAGCAGTAATAGGCAGACTGTCAAATCCTTACATGATGAAGAAAGGGGCCAGTAACTCACTGCCTTTCAGTAGTAGCCCCAGATCAGAAGAACATAGAAATGTGATCCGGAAAGATTGAGTTCTAATCCTTTCTGTCTCCACTTACTATCTGTGTGATTATAAATCACTTGTGGTTCTCAAAGGGATTTCTGTTTCTTCATCTACAAAATGTATAAAAATAGCATACACTGTGGTAATTGCAAAGAGAGGTTGATTTAGATAAAGAAAATAACTTTGTCAACATTCTGATACTATAATAGAATACCACAGACTGGGTAATTTATAAATAAAAGAGGTTTATTTACCTCACAGTTCTATAGGTCTGAGTGCACAGTTGAAACATCTGCCCAGCTTCTAATGAGGGCCTCATGGCAAATGACATCACATGGAGGGGTGAGGGTAAAAGGAGGAACCAGGCTTGTACTACAACAACTCACTCTGTCAGTTATGAATATACTTGTGAGAGACCTAACCCACCCCCTAGAGACAGGCATTCTCAGACTGGCACCTCATGACTTAATCACCTCTGGAAAAGCCCCAACAGTTCTTAATGGTGTTAAAGTCAGGACCAAGCCTCATCAGGTGTTTTGCAGGGGACAAACCATATTAAAACTATATATATATATATATATATATATATATATATATATATATCTTCATATGCATTTAGAAAGTATAAAGTATTGAGTCACTTAATATTCTTGTTGCCAGCATACATGAAAGTAATTTTATATTATATAGGAGAGATGATAAAATGACATGATTCATATAATCTTTTTATTAAGAAATTTATTTATTGTACATTCAAAAATGCATCCAAAGTAACATATGCATATATTCTTAAATTAGATTTACCCCTAAGTCCCACCCTATTCTCCCACCCTTTCCCCTCCCTTTTTGCCCCCCCCTTATACATATATATGAATGCCCTAGGTTATATGTTACTACACCTTTGCTGGGTCTAATACATGAGGTTGATCACCTTTCACACAGGCCTGGGTCTAGCTCCAGCCTCCACAGATGAGTGAAGACATTCAACCCTTGACTCTCAGGGTTAGGCTAACTTCACTCAGCATGATTTCTTCCATCGCCATCCATTTACCTTCAAAGGCTGCAATATCACTGTTTATAATAGTGGAGTACAATTCCACTGCACATATATACCAGACCCTTTGGATCCATTCATCAAGTGAGGGGCATTTGGATTTGTTCCATAATTTAGCTATTGTAAATTGAGCTGCTATGAACATGGATTTTGCTGTGTCACTGTAATGTGCTGATTCCAACTCCCCTGGAAAAATACCCAGGAGAGGGATAGCTGGGTCATATGGTGGGTTCATCCCTAATTTTTTGAGGATTCTCCACACTGCTTTCCAGAAGGACTGTACCAGTCTGCAGCTCCACCAACAGTGTGCTGGTGTTCCTATCTCTCCACAGCCCCTCCAGCATCTATTATTGTTTATATTCTTCATTTTTGCCAGTCTGACTGGCATGAGGTGAAATCTTAGTGTAGTTTTCATTTGCATTTCTCTGATTACTAGTGATTTAGAGCACTTTCTCATGTATTCATTGGCTTGATCAATGTCCTCTGTTGAGAAGCTTCTATTTAGCTCTTTGGCCCATGTATTGAATGGGTTGTTGCTGTTTTTGAGGTTGAGATTTTTGAGGACTTTGTAAATTCTGGATATGAGATCCCTGTCAGAAAAATCACAGGCCATGATTCTCTCCCATTCTATAGGCTCTTTACAAATTTGAGCATTTCCTTGATTATGCAAAAGCTTTTTAGCTTTATGACAACCCACTCATTGATTTTTTACTTTACTTCTTTCACTTTAGGAGACATGTTGGGAAAGTTTTTTCCTACTCTCAAATGCTAGAGTGTTAGTTCTAACTTTTCTACCAACAGTTGCAAGGTAGCTGGTTTAATTCCTTAGCTCCTTAATCCATTTTGATTTAGTTGTCATTCAAGGTGAAAGACAAGGATCTAATTTCAACGTTCTGCAAGTGGCTCTCTAGTTTGTCCAGCACCCTTTGTTGAATAGGCTGTCTCTCCTCCATGTTATATTTTGACCCCTTTTGTCAAAGATCAGATGTTTAAAGATTCGTGGGTTTGATTCAGGGTCTTCTATTCTATTCCATTGGTCTTCATTCCTATCTTCATACCAGTGCTATGCTGTCTTTGCTACTGCAGCTCAATAGTATAGTTTTAGAAATGGTATGGCAAAACCACTTGTTTCATCTTTCATGCTTTGTAACGTTTTGGGTATTCTGGGTATTCTGGGTTTCTTATTGTTCCAAATAAATTTGAGAATTACTTTTTCTATATCTGTAAAGAATGACATTGGTATGTTGATGGGGATTGCACTGAATCTATGAACAGCTTTTGGCAGAATGGCCATTTTTATTATATTAATTCTGCCTAACCAAGAGCATGGAACATCTTTCCATCTTCTCAGTTCATCTTGGATATCATTCTTCAATGTTTGATAATTTTTGTTGTAAAAGTCTTTGACTTCTCTTGTTAGATTAATTCCCAAGTATTTCATTCTTTTCAAGGATATTGAGAATGGGACTGATTTCCTGATTTCTTCATCTGCTCTAATATCATTACTATATAGAAAAGCTATTGATTTATGGGTATTGATCTTTTAGCCTGTCACTTTTCTAAATCTGTTATTAAGTTCAAGTACTTTTCTGATAGAGTTTTTTGGATCTTCCAGATAAAGGATCATATTGTCAGCAAAAAGGGAGAATTTGACTTCCTCTCTTCCTATTATTATCTCGTTGATTTCCTTCTCTTGCCTTATTGCTCTGGCTAGGGTCTCAAGAACTATATTAAATAAAAGTGGTGAGAGTGGACAGCCTTGTCTTGTTCCCGAGTTTAGTGAAAATGCTTTCAGGTTTTCTTGGTTTAGTATTATACTAACTGAGGTATTATACTACCTTTACATAGTTTAGATAAGTTCCTTTGATATCTATCTTCTCTAGAGTTTTGAGCATAAAAGGATACTGAATTTTATCAAAGGCCTTTTCTGCATCAATTGAGATGATCATATGGTTTTTGTCCTTGATTCTGTTTAAGTGATGAATTACGTTAATTGTTTTGTGTATGTTGAACCAGCCCTGCATAACTGGAATGAAGCCCACTTGATCACGATGAATTATCTTCTTGATTTGTTTTTGAATATGGTTTGCTAGAACCTTAGTAAGGATTTTTGCCTCCAGGTTCATCAGGGATATTGGTCTGTAGATTTTTTTTTTTAGTGTCCTTATTGGGTTTTGATATCAGAGTTATGGTTGTTTCATAAAAAGTGTTTGGGAGAGTTCCCTCCTTTTCAATTTCTTGGGATAGTTTAATAAGGACTGGTGTTAGCTCCTCTTCAAAAGTGTGGTGAAACTAAGTGGGGAAACCATCAGGTCCTGGGCTTTTCTTCTTTGGTAGGCTTTTATTGTTGTATGGATTTCAGTGCCTGTTATTGGGCTGTTCAGGAATTCAATATTGACCTGCATCAATTTAGGGATATCGTATGTATCTAGAAATTTGTCCATGTCTTCCATATTATTTAATTTAAAGAAGTATAATTTTTTAAAAATATGATTTATAATTTTTTGGATTTCCATGGGATCAGTGGTGATCACTCCTTTTTCATTGATGATTTTATTGATTTGCTTCATTTCTCTCCTTCTTTTAGTGAGATTGGCTATGGGTCTATCTATTTTATTTATTCTTTTAAAGTACCAGTTCTTTGTTTCATCAATTCTTTGTATTATTTTTTTGTTTTCAATTTATTGACTTCAGCTCTGATCTTGATTATTTCCTGTCTTCTGCTGGCTTTGGGGTTAGATTGTTCTTCCTTTTGTAGGGCTATGAGATGGAACATAGCTTATTTATTTGGGATCTCTCTTCATTTTTAATGTGGGCACTCAGTGCTATAAATTTTCCCCTGAGGAATGCTTTCATGTTGTCCCAGAGGTTTCGAAATGTTGTGTCTTCATTCTCATTTTCTTCCAATAATTTTTTTATTTTTGCTCTCATGTCTTCTTGGATCTATTCTTTATTTAATAGGGTATTATTCAATCTCCATGAATATGTGTGTTTATATTATATAGGAGAGATGATAAAATGACACAATTCATATAATATTCTTAAAAAGACAAGTACATCTTTGATAGTGGAAGATGAATAATCTGAGTTTAATACCAAAAGGGACTGCTCAACAAGACTGTCATATTTTCTTGCTTTAGTTCATTTTAATTAGGTGAGTAGTAAGAGAAATAATCATATTACTCCTGCTCCGACAGTAGTTTTTAAAGTGTGATGGGTGATCTTGTAACATGAAAGACATCCAGGAAAGTTGTTAGAACTGCAGATTATCAGGCCCCACCCAGACCTACCAAATAGCTCTCTCCTCTTTCTCATGAATGCTGAAGATTTCGAACTACTGTCCTGGTCAGGAGGCTGGGGATTAGCACAGTCTTCTCCTTACTTGTTGAGTAAGCCTAGAGCCCTGGCTAGGTTAAGATATCACAGAGACTCTGCACATTAGGAACAACAATACATGAATTTCAGGATTTTCATCAGTGCAGGTTTCTTGTGATGTTATTTCCATTGAATATGAGCTATACTACCAAGTCTGATTTTGGTAGGCTTGCAGTTCTTTTTTTGTAAAAGTAAATTCAAATATTTTAGAAAAAGTGCTTTGCCAGACCTGGGAACCAGAACTGGGGGTTCTGAAAATATGGCCCCTACAGTGAGAAGGGAAAATGCACCAACCATAACTTGGTCATTAATTCTCAGAGTGACTGAAGGAAAGTCACCCACTCAGGGCTTAAATGTGCCTGCCGGAGAAGTGAGGCAGTCAACCTCAACTGTTCTCTAAGCCCTTTTCCAGCTTTCTGCGTATGAATTTGATTCTTCTTCTGTCTTTCCCTTTTTTCCATTCACATCTTGAAAATTGCACTCACAGAAAAGATGAGAATCACTAGGACCAAAGAGAAACACTGACTGAGAAACAGGGTAAGGGAAGACAGTACACAGAGTTATATTTTCCACATTATGAAATGATTGAAATAAATTCATAAAAAGTCAATTTCAGGTGTAGAATGAGCCTGTGGGAATACTGAGTTTGAAGAATCATACAACAAGCAGCATTCATCCTTTAAAGTCATCTACATGTAGGACACTGGGGATGTCTTGAGGGTTTTCTGTACCATTATGAGAGGAGATGAAGAGTTGTTCCAAATAAAGATAGCACAAGTGCAGAGCTGCAACAGGGAATCTCTGAGGCCAGGCCACCAAAGGGAAGCACAGCTTGAATCAAAGGAAGTAAAAAAGGGTAACACAGCTGCTATAGGCAGCATCTTTATATGAGCTCATCCTTACCCTGTTTGAAAAAAAAAAAAAACCCTATATAAATTGTGATCACAGCTAGCTTTGCAGAGGTGAAACACACTTCCCTAAATCAAGAAAGGAGAACCGAGCTGAATGTCTGACTACTCATCAAAAGCCAGAATTCTCAGAGGAAGAATGACACAAATCTTGTGCACTGTTAAAGACAGTGTGTTATTATACCATTGGGACTGTGGAATAGAAAACTAACAAACATGGAGAAGTACTCAGGAGGGGAGAGATTTAAAACAACAAGCACAGCCAGTCTCAGAATGTGAGGATCCAGCATTTTCCATGTCCTTTTCCAAATGTTTTTAAATAAAGATTTACTCCAATCCTCATCCTGGCAACATTCGGAATCACGGTTCCTCACCATGGAGAAATCCACTCAGCCAGGTTGTTCCTGGACCTCCAAAGCCCAACTCGAACCAGGAGACCGCCTCTGCATTTGGTTGGGGATCAGAACTGTCTCAGAAGATGGGGGTGCCAAACTTTGCTTCTCGATACAGAGCAGTAATCCAGCCAACAATGGGAAAGGTGCTGCCTTAACTCAACTCCACAGGGCCAGCCTGGGTGACTCCAGCCGGAGGTGGGATGGATGTAGGGAGGATACTCAAATACAGCCATCCTACCAGTGTTTCCATTATCACAAGCCTTGACTAAAACAAAGTTAGGAAATGCCACACAGCTGAGAAACCATCGCACACTCCCAGAAGAAGTCTGGATCCAAAGGATGTAGAGGTTAAAAAGAAATTCACAAATGAGTGAAATTTGTAGCCAGAAATTGAAAGGTCTCACCTGGCTACCATATGATTTAATTAAACATCTTCTCTTCCTAGTTCATTCTGACTTCACTCAGTTTCTCCCTATACTCATTCTCCTTATGTACAAAGCTATGTATTTTTAAGAGAAATTCATCCAGTTTCTAAGTCATTTAGACACCTGTAACACATTTGAAAAACAGCAGAATGACTGCTGATGTGCAAAAAGCTTTTTGACCCAATTTCTTCCTTTGGAATTTGTGCTGTGTCCATTTAAAACCATTCATCTTTTCATAGGTTAAAGTTTCACTCAAAAGTTTCAGGCCCAAAAGAATAGAATACATTAAGTATCTGTTAACTCAGCTCCTCAAATGGGGAAAAAGTACATATTTATTTCAGACTCTGAACATTGTGAGGTTTCTGAGTACCTGTTCTTAGATTCTTCTGCGTTTGTTCAGTGGGATATCTGTAGCACATTCTCCCTTTGAGTAGAGAAATCACTAGCCATCTATCTTAGCAGGCAATCCTAGCCTTCAACTTCAGTTAGAAACTGGAGTTTCCTAACCTCGTTTTTTTGCATAAGAAATGCTCTTTAGAAAACTCCGCTCTCACTCACATAAATATATTAGGTGTATAAATATTTTTGGAATTTCAAGAAGAAAAACAAGTGTGTCCTTTAAATTTACTTTTATTAGTGCATTATTGTTTTACATAATAATAGAATTAGTTGTCACATATTCCTAGATGCACACAAATCAGCCATACAATCTGTTCAATATCCTCTCCACACCCCTCTACCTCACTCCTCCCATCTCCTGATCCCTTGCCTTTCTTCTGGGTCCTATATTATTCCTAAAAAAACCCAATACAGTGACATAATTCTTATACCTATGAAGAACAATTTTTTATATATGGCTATAGTATATTCAGTAACATTTACAACTTCTTGGAGTGTACCTTACTTTATCTCAGTTGCAACATTTCCCCTTCTCCTCCCTTCCTATCATTCATTGTTATTCTTCAAAATGTTTGACAATGGGATTAAACATTTGCATTTTTGTACAGGTATGCAGCATAGCCTGTTCAAATATCTTATGAAGTATCTTGCAACTCTATCTCATAAATATTAACATTTTGTATTTTTGTTCTATGGATCTAATACATGAGTTTGTCTACCTTAGTCCCAAACCTGGGTGTAGGTCCAGCCTCCACAAATGAGGGACATCATTCAGCCCTTGACTCTCTGGGTTTGGCTAACTTTGCTCAGAATGATTTCTTCTAGTACCATCCATTTACCTTCAATAGATGCAATATCATTGTTTCTAATAGCTGAGTAGAACTCCATTGTATATATATATATACCAGTGCTTTTGGATCCATTCATCCAGTGATCGGCATCTGGGTTGGTTTGAAAATTTTGCTATTGTAAAAGGAGGTGCTATGAACATGGATTTTGCTGTGTCACTGTAGTGTGCTGATTATAACTCCTCTGGGAAAATACCCAGAAATACCTAGCTGGGTCATATGGTGGATCCAACCCTAATTTTTTGAGGAGTCTTCACACTGCTTTCCAGAGCTGCTGGACCAGTGTGCAATTCCACCAACAGTGTGCTAGTGCTCCTATCTCCCCACAACCCATCCAGTATTTGTTATTGTTTGTAAATAAATGTGTTCTTAACAGAATAGAAGCCCTTTATTCACAGCTATGACAAAAGCCTTTTTTTTTTATTAAGTCTCTGGTGCCTGGGTTCCTTATCCTAAGGTTTTTTGAAACACTTCAATTCATTCATACATTCTTTACTACTTTTTTTTTTCAGTTCTACCACGAAGCTATATTCACAGTCCTTTTTATTTTTTATTTTACATAGGGTCTTGCTAGGTCATCCAGGCTGGCCTCAAACTTGCAATCTTCCTGCCTCAGCCTCCTGAACAGCTGGGATTATAGGTGTGTGACACCATGCCCAACTACTCCTTTTCACTTAGCAAATATTAATTTCACTGTTTACCTTGTGGCAGGTTACTGACATATGAAAATGAGTATTAATTTTGATTTCTTAGAAGGTTAGATGTCAACAAATATAATGCAATATTTGCTATAATGATCCTATGAACAAAATACAAAGGAAATAGAAAATGAAATAGTATTGCTCTTATTTGGAAATGTAGAGAGGCATGGAGAAAGCATGGGTAGAAAGATAAGTAGGCTTTTTTCAGGTAGGTGATCCAATATAAGTGTAGATTGGTCAGCAATAATATCCAGTGCAAAGGCACTGAATCATAAATAAAATATCTTTTCCAAACTTCTTGAAAATACAAGGTCTCATCAGGAAAGGTCCAAGACAGGGACCCAAGAATGAAGGACCCTATATGTCAAAGGGATTTAAAACTGTTTTCTTGTAGGACAGTTTTTCTTGAGTGGAAGTGCCCATTAGAATGACCTTAAGATACTTTTATTAAACACATACCTGAGCCCTAATCCAAGAGATTCCAATTCTCTGGATTTTGAGTAGAAACTTCCACCTGATCTTTCTTAATGATCCAGGCTGCCTGTCCCTGTGTAAGAACTGCATTAGGCTCACAGAGGCCACTGAAAGATGCTGAGCATGGTAAAGCCATGATCTGCTGGATTGTTGGTAGGACCCTTTCTGGGCAACAGGAAGGAAAGCTTGCAAGACATGAAAATTCAAGAAGTGGTTAAAGGGCCAATGTAAAGTTTCCATCAAACACAATGAAGTCCTGAGTTAGAACACAGTGTGAAGAAAGGGCAGCAGGTAGGATAGGAATGGTAGCAAGTAGTTCACAAAGAGCTGGTGACCTTAAATTACATCCTTTCCCTCCTTTCCGGTTTGGTGACACCATTTTACAAGAAGAGACATAGCAAGAAGAGAGAGGAGAGAATAAAGTGAGTCTAAGTCCTCATCTGCTTAGTTGATTAGGTTCAGAATATTAATTATGTAGGAGACTAGAAGGGATTAATTGAACATGTCTCAAAGCTTTCTCCTCTGTCTGCAGCATTGGTAACTGGGGAGTGATTTTACTTGAATCAGCTAACAGCACTTTCACAGTCCCAAATGCTACGAGCAGGTTGCAATTCCATCAGTTTATGTCAAATAAATTCTAAATGGAGAAAAAAAGTGTATATATATATATATATATATATATATATATATATATATATATAATTTCATGCCTTCTTTTTAACAGCACTTCCAACTTTGTCTCTGTGCTTCTCTTACAAACTTCGTTTTCCTCATATCATGTCTAACAAGATGTAATATGTGACTGCCCCAGAGAGATTAGAATGGCTCTATTTACCTGCTGTCATCACCTAGTCTCCAAATTATGTGTGCTATGAATTTTTAAATAGCTGTGTTGCTACAATATATTGAAAGTGTGGCCTTGAAATCTAAATCAGGCTTACTGGGTCTTACAAAGACAGATTAGTGTCAGAATTTCTCAATTAAATAAAACCATAGTGTTTCTCTAGAAGACATGCCTCAGAGGTGAAGACTGAATTTTGAGGTGATTTCCACCTGGGCACCAGCATTGCAGGTAGATTTTGAAAGTTCAATATTCTTGAATTCTATCCACCCAACCATGAGCAGGGAGTGTGGTCACTGAGCTGGAAGCCATGACCCCCAAGCATCTGGGGAAAATCCTGTCACGAAGTGATGGGAATTACAAGAAAGACATAAAAAGGGAGAATTAGGAATCCTACCATTTACCCTAGAATCCAAATCCACTCACTTTCAGCCTTCATCCTGGCTCAGCCTTATAAATGATCTTCATTTTCATTTTCCCTCATTTTCTGTTCTCTAAAACTAAAGCTAGAGCAATCCCTCTGAAATGCACACCCCAAATTTCAGTTTACAGTTTAAAACCCTTCCTTGAGCCCCCACTACTCTCTGGGTCAAGTTCCAACCCTTTGAGAGATAGATCACAAGGCCAGTCATGAAGGACCATCTTCCTACACCTGTAGCATTAACTCTGCAACTTCCCTCATAATCAGACACACCAAAATATTGGAGATCCTGGGCTCTTTGCAAGGACAGTTATCCCTTCTCTCCTTCTGGCTAACGCTCATCTTCTGACCTCAGATTGGAGGTTATTTCTTCCATGAGATGCCACAAGTGCTTACTATGAGCTACTATAGTAACCTGTACTTGTCTGTATTTACATATAGCACTTTGAAAATGCACTGTTAACTGCCTGTTAACTGCCTTGCTCTTTCATGTTCCCCACCGGCAACTTCTGTGTACCGTCTATTTCAGTTTCCGAGTAGCAACTCAGTGCCCACACAAGAAGACTCTCAACTTCTAGTTGTTAAATAGGATGGAATAAGATCATTCACTATTTTCTATTTTGCTCTAATTATCCTTAATTTGATGATAGAGAAAATTATAAATTGTGAATCTGGCAAAGGTCTATAGACCCAGCATTAGGGTAAACCAAGGAGAAGATGGGTCAAGTATATTTTAATAAGAAACTTATTATACTCTAATATGTTTATTTTGGCTATCAGGCTAACTATCAAAGAATGCCGCAAAACCAAAGAGGATCTCAAGAGATAATCCCAGACAGTTTTTAAATAAGCCTTGAGATGTGTAATTTTCAACGTGTGAAAGACATTTAGGATTTATATTACTCAACCACAAAATGGAAACTTTGTACTTTTTTACTTCTCCTTATTACAGATAAATATTAGATGTTAGCAGACTCTTTCAACTTTAATTACATTTATTTCCTTTTGTTTCTTGACATAGATGAGAAAAATAGCAATTAAACAACTAAAACCTTAAAGAGAACCAGACAAGTCAAAGGGTAATTTAAAAAACACTTTCTTTTCAATATAATGGAGTTTTATTTAACTTTCTTGGTAATAGTTGATTCTTTATGACATGGATGCAGAAAATCACTAACATTTATTTAGCTTACTGATATAGAATTCAGTAAAATAATTTAGGGATGAAGAAAAAAATGATGAAGTTAAGCAGAACCTATATATTTGACAAGTTAAATCAAACTTTCATGTATCTTGTTGTTTTTGAAAATTTGCAACTCTAAAACAATGAAATACTGGAAGACCACAGGGTATCTTAACATAAAGAAGCGTAACAGACCTGTGTCTATGGGCTATGTCATTTTCATCATCCTAGGGAAAGATAGAGCAGAAGAGTACTGGAAACTGTGTTGCTCTGCTCCTTCCATCCTTCTTTAGACATATTCATTCCTCAGTTACTCAACTGGTTAACCTTTGCTCTGTGCTTTTAACCAGTGACAATCTGTATTTTGTATTTCTGACATCATTCATTCAGTGAATACAATATCCAAGAAAGGACTCACACATCAATTTTATTATGAAACATGCTTAAAGCAAAGTACATGTATGTTCCCAAAGACTTCCTAGAATTGTAATATACATTGTTAATGTCTGAATTTAGACATCTTAGAAATAAAATGAAGACCATATAGTTCATAGCATTAGTATGTAATTATTTCTATTTCTGAAGTTTTAATAAAAGTGGTATAAATGAAGGCAAACTAAAATCTTCAAAATATCAAACAGACTAGAAATTGAAATTCTAAAAGAGCAGAGTCTTATATATTCCAGCAGACCTTTAAAGAATTCCCATCTACATGTTTTCTCTTGAATCAATTCAGTGAAGTCCCTCCATTCCCTAACTCTCACTCACCATGTGATTACTGCAGCTTTGAGCATCTGGGTTATTGAAGCCAGTCATGTGAATTAATGATCCTCACTGCTTTGTTATATTTGCATGGAAGATGCGTTTTGAAACTACTTTTAAAACAGTATTTTAGGAAAACAAGTTGACATTCTGGAAATAAAAACCAAGAAATATTGAGCAGTGTTAAAGGCTGATAATTGATTCAATCAGTCACTTGCATGTGTGCTTATTTTTTTTTCTTCAAGGCTGGCAAGCATGACTAAGGTACCTATGGATTGGCTTCTTCCTGTAGAAGCTGCAATGTAATAATATAGGGAGGGAATGAGAGAGAGGGACAATCACAACTTAGAAGATAATTAGGAAATTCCATTTAAGACTCTCTATATTGCAAAGTTAAAATGCCTTACAATCTTAGGTTAAGCACATTTAATTTTCTCCACATAACCTATCAAGCTTTGCTGAGAAGAAATAAGGTCGACTTCCCCTAGCAACACATCAGACTTCCCTTGTAGGTGCAGTACTGAAGGAAGGAAGGCTATCTTACAGTACTAATAGATGAAAAGAAACCTATCATTTTTAGGGGTGGTGTAATGAGGCTATTCTAAACTTATCAAAAACGATGCTTGGAGAAGTGTGCATCTTAGTCCTGTATCCAAAACAGGGAAAGAAAGATAAACAACAAAGACTCCTGGATGTTCTGATCCTTTTCAGATCACTGAACTCTTTTTGCAGCATGAAAGTTCCTATTCATAAAACACAGACTGAGTGAGGAGATGAACTATAATATGCTAGGAAATATTAGTTATGACTTTTCTGTACTTCAGTTATATGATATGTTGATCAGATGAGGAGGCATAATTTTCTAAGATAAGAACTGTATTGTTTCAAATACCATAATGGAAATAGGAGGGAGAAATTAATATGGCCACTAAGTTATATCTGAAATACCAGAATCCATGTTAAGCTTCATGCATGCTGCAAGTATTTTGAAACATTACTCTATAGGACTTAATTTCTAAGTGAACCATTTAAACATTAATCTAAGAATAGATAAACTTTAACCATATTCTTCCTTTTTAATAATGTGATATTTGATGCTTGAAAATCTAGTAGGTAAAGAGACATAACTCTAAATTTCTCTCCTCTAAACTCCTACATTAGCAGCCTAGTTGCTCATGCCAAGGACCTGAGTTTTGTAACATCAGCACTGATGACATTCGGGGTCAGGTATTTCTCTGTTGCAGAGAACTGTCCTGTCTATCACAAGATGTTAATAGCATCTTTGATGTCTACTCAGTATGTCTGTGGTATCCTCTCCAGCAATGACAACCCAGGCATTGTGTCCAGTCATGGCCAAATGTTTCCTGGGGAGAAAAGTCAGCTTCAGCTGAGGATTACTACCTCTATGCCACAATCGACATGGCTGTCCCTCATATTCTACATAAGTCTGTCAGCAAATCCTCACGATTCTACTTCAGAAAACGTTGAAACTACAAGCAACTATTACACCCCTAATGTTCCCCTTTGACCTAGGAAGCCATCATACAAATGCTGGATCTTTCCAGGGACTCCTAATCTATCTCCTTGTTTCTACCTTGGCCACCTACATCAAATTCCCAAAACACCAGTTGGATAGACTATTAAAATGTCATAAATTCTCCCCTAGAAATCTCCCATCGATATGTATCTCACAGAGAACAAAAGCAGAAGTTCTTACAATGACATATGTAAGTGTCTCTGATGATATCTCATTCTACTCCAGTCACCCTGGACTCTTGTTTTCCTGGTGTACTTCAGGTAAGTTTCTGCTTCAGGGATGGGTACCTCTTGTTTCCCAGCCTCACAGCCTCCCTCCACAACTGCATCTAAGGCCCTTCCTCCCAGCTGCGCCTGGTGCCCTTCACTGGTTCATTTTTGTCCAGAGTACTTGTCACCTCACTGTACCATTGGCTTAGTTAGTGTATTTATCGTCTGGTTCTTCCTGCTAAGGCATATGCCCATGAAGGGAAAACTTTCTGTCCTTTTCACTAACTTATTCTCAGAACCCAGAACCATTTCTGACTCAAAACCGAGATACACTCAGTAAACACAGGCTCAGTAAATGGCCTCTCAAGCGCTATTATTTGAAACTCTCGAAGAATCTTTTGGGTTTTTCAAAATGTTTTATCTGTGTGTGTCCATCTAACTTGCAATTTAAAAAGTATATATTTTATTGTGATTAGTTTATTTTCAATTTTTTACAAATTAATTTGAGGTTTCAAAATAACTTTTCTTATACAGTGTTCCCAACTTTGACAAAGTGATAAGAATTATTATCTTCACAGTTAAGAGATGTACAAGGAAATTTTTTCATATTTTCTATTTCAATTAAAATTAAACAAATATTTGATAAGAGAAATCTAGTCAAAGTTGAATCTTAAATGATTTTAACACAGAGTCATGAAATTTTTTACAACTTGCATAAAATTTTAAACTTAATTATGTGCAAAAGGAAGTCTTTAATGCTTGATGCAATGAATCCAGCTTATGACTTGAGAAAATCCAACTTCATTTTCTTCTAGCAGCTCCCTTTTTAAATTTACAAAATAAAATTTTGGTCTTTGATAACGTCAGCTGATAGTTGCGCTATTGTTACTTATATACCTTGGGTCCATTGTACCCTAGCACTTCTTTTACTAAATAAAAAATAGACTCTAAGAAAAATATCTTTCAATTGCTTAAATCTTGAAAGCACTTGAGAATAAGTTAATTGTCCATTAGCTTATTTATGAGGGAATATGTTTATTTTAATCAAATGCACTCTTCATTTCCTTTTGTGAGTTTTGAACATGAGACGTTGGAGGGCTTGAATATCTCCGCACCTCATTGGTAGAGTAGGTTTGTCTTTCCCACATATGGTTGCCAACAGTACACCCACAGAGCCTGCAAAAGAGTTTTGAGCTTTGTCTAGCCATAGAAGAAAACAAATGTCTTCAGCAATTCATCATGGTTTGTAGTTAAAAATAATACTGTGAGAGAATATGCTAATTTTACTAAGATGGTCCCGGGAAATTTAGCTTAACTGTTATATGCTGGACATAATTCACTCTCACATGATGAAATACTTTTTACACACTAATGACCAATGCAAAGCAAGTATTTATGGAGTGCTTACTGTGTACTTAATTTTATAGTTACAGCAGAATTTCACCATAAGTACTTAGAGTTTAAATAAAGCTTATGAAAATATTTCTACATACTTTTGTACCACAAACAGGTTGATCATAGAAATCTTCTTTTCTGTTTTTTGGTTTCTAATTTTTATTTTTTTGATCATAGCAGTTTTCACAAAAGAAATGCTCTAGCAGAAGTTGAAAAATTCTGAGAAGCTATTTTAATTGATTTCTCTGGCAAAAGCACTTTAATTGCAAAGTTTTATCTTAGGATCTCAAGTAGTAAATTTAAAAGAAAGATCAGCTCTATATTCTTTTAAATTTAATTATTTTACTTCTTTACTCATTGAGGAAAAAAAGAGGATAAATGGATCCCAGAGTTCCCAATGTAATGATTTTAGCTGTTCTAATTTCTGGAAATGTATTTTACAGACACCTTATACAGTGGAGAAGAATTTGTTTATTATTTTGAAAGACCAAAAAAAAAGTCTTAGCAAATTGACCAATAAGAATGCAATTGTAAATCAACAGCTATTGGAGCTGTAGCATTTTATAAAATCTCTATTTTATAGTTACCATCTACCCCTGAAGTATTTGTACTTTGCCAGCCAAGTGAAAATATTATCCCCTTGTGAAAATGCCTGGAAAATAAAGTCATTAATTTGCCACATACTCGGCCCATGGGAGAACATGCTGACATGGAGTTTTTGAAAGACCCTTCTGTTTTGACCATTCTCTCCCACATGTTCCTTTAGAGACTTGGTAAAAGTTTCATCGCTAACCAGATAGTAAAGATGTTCCATTAATTTTAGCACACAAATTATGAGTAGTGTTAAAAGGTAAGAGACTTTCCCCCCATTCCTTGACCTTGTAAAACTAAAAAGGAAGAACACAGCAGACTTCTGGAATGAGTCACCTTCAACCAAAGGGTTCAGTGCTCATGACAGATAGTACTCAATTCAAACAAAAACGTGATCAGGTGCTAAGCAATTCTTCCCCCTGTTCTATCACATGGAGTCTTGGAGAAATGAAGAAATCTAGCCATATTCCCCCCCCCAAATAAAAAGGCTACAATGAAAATGAAATCTAGAAATTCTCACATCTAAAAACAATGAGACCATAATAAAAGCAAAACAAAGTTCTTCTTGCCTTCTTTTAAAAAAACTTGTTCCAAAAATATCATTGTAATCATACATTTTATTATTTACGTTTTAATTTTGACTGTTTTGCACTATTCTACATAATTGTCATAAACTTTTTTTTTCCCAAAGTGTGCTTCAGCTCAAAATAAGTCTCAGCGACCTCTGAAAGGACTGAGTTTTGTTCACTAGTACCAGTACCATTAGCAATGCCACTGCCGTGTGAAATGTATGTGATAGCTGTGGTTAAATATGTCCATAGTCATCATTATCAACTGTGCACTTTTAAAAAGCTGATTTGTGGCTCAGCGGTTGGAGCACTTGCCTGGCATGTACGAGGACCAGGGTTCAAACCCCAGCACCACATACACAGCTAAGTGTTCAAGAAACAAAGGCCAGATGAAAAGATAAATAAAATTGATTCTGTCTTTCTCTCTTTATCCCTCACCTTCTCGTTAAAAAAGATGATTTCTAAATATAAACTTTATTGAATCACTCATATAAGACAAAATAGTTGGTTCTTAAACACTTACTAATATTAGAATTAAAAGTATTTTACTTTCTGTTTCCATCCTTTCATATATGGAAATGTCTTTAAATTGAAACATTTCAGGCAAAAATAGGAGTTCTTGCTTTCCTAAATATGTCACTTAAATTGTCAAATTTTAATTTCAAATATTTGATGGTGGCACAAATTGTTTCTTGTTCTTGTCTTAGTGTTTTTGAAGACATTTCAAAATTGCCTTCAAGGAACACTAATTAGTGTAGTTTATGGTTATCATTTGCAGTAAATAATTCACAAAACGTGCATCGACACAAGAATATAGGATTTTAAGTGGTCATACAGATTGTAAGAGCTATAGGCAAATTTTAAAACTGAAATTTGCAACTGGAATTTATCTGACAGTAAAGAAAACAGTACATTTATTCTGTTGGGAAGCTACTAAGTAAAACTGCTTTATTTTATTCTGATTAAAATTTCAAGCATTTTCTTCAAGAATATAGTATATTTGCGTTCTCCAAGCACAATCCAACCAAAGTTCCATTTTCAAGTTTGATGTCTATGATAGAGTATTATGCAAAATAATTTCCTTTGGCAGTTATTAAGCCAAATGAGTTATTAGAATGAATATAGAATTAAAGTTTCCTATTCATTTCATTTTTATATAAAAACTATTCTGCAGTAGCAAGCTCCTTGAAGATAATTCTCAATAATAATACTAAAATAACATGATTGGATAAGACACCCAGCTTAGCTTTCAACAGATACATGCAAAATTGTGAAGGTGTTTATCACCCTATACCCTTAAACAGAGATGGCTTTGAAATATGACTATGAGTAACTCAGTTTGAACACCATGCTGTGTCAGTGAACACTCATATGCCAATGTAGTCCTAAACACAGCTGCCAAAGAGTTATATTTTAAAAATTAGTGAAAAGCATCTAAAATGTAAGAAATATTTTAAGAATATAAAATTTTATTATATATTCTTTTGTGCTCATAAATGAGAGGAAAAAATTAAAAAGAGTATAAGACCACTTCTAGGCACTAGGCATTGTGGCACATGCCTATAATCCCAGCAGCTTCAGAGACTGATGCAGGAGGATCACAAGTTCAAAGCCAGATGGCAACTAAATGAAGCCCTAAGCAACTTAATGAGATCCTGTCTCAAACTTTATAAAAACCAAGGGCTGGATATGTGGCTTGATGGTTAAGTGACCCTGGTTCAACCCCCAGTACCAAGAAAAAAGTAAAAAGATCACATCTAATTTTGCATATATTCAATACACAGTACCTACTATATGAATTATAGTAAATGCAAATGTTCAAATCTTATATCCTCCAATCCTGTTATTAATTCTGAGTCATACAAAGTACACACATATGCACACACACAATTATATGATGTTATATAATACATTTTCATGAAAGAAGATACAATGAGATACATTATTAAATTAGTTAGGATCTGTAACCAAATGCCTCCCATCCTCCAGTTCTCTTTCAGTAGGATATGGGTTTCTATCAGTTACATAAATTGTATCCGATTTTTTTATTTTTAAAATAATATGTATGCATATATAAATATATACATACACACATATATATGTGTATATATGCATAAATATACACACACATTTTTATCTTTGGTAGTGGGGATAGAACCTAGGGACACTTTACCATTGAGTTATAACCCCAGCCCTTTTAACATTTTAATTTTGAGACAAGGTCTTGTTAAATCGTCAGGGCTGACCTGTAACTTATGATCTTCCTGCCTCAGCCTCCTGGGTTACTGGGATTAATGGCATGTGCTATTGTGACCAGCAAAATATTTGTTTTTATTAACGAGTCTGTTAATAATAAAAGCACATCTATGAGAAAGATCATGACATGCAGCATGAGAAAGATGTGGATTTGGACTCCATCTCTAAAAACTACTAATCTTTTCATAGTGTTGATGGTTTCTTCATATGTAGAATGGGATTAGAAAATATATATTGTTTTAATCATCCATAAACATATTTTTATTACTGCCCGAATTTTTTCCTAAAAAATTCATATACTGAAACCCTAACCCCCAATGTGACTGTATTTGGAGATAGTACCTTTAGAACATAATTAAGATTAAATGGAGTCATAAAGGATAAATCCCTAATACTATATGGCTATGTCTTTCAAGAAGAGAGAGGCGCCAGGGATGTAACCAGAGAGGAAGAAACTATGGCAGGACACAGTGAAAAGGCAGCCAGGTGCAAGCCAAAACGAGAGGCTTCAGAACCCCAGCCTGCTCGCACCTTGATCTTGAACTTCCACCTCCAGAACTATAGGAAGTGCAGTTCTGCTGTTCAAGTCACCCAGTAAGTGGTATATGGTTACAGGAACCCTGGCAGGCTCGTATGGTATGCTTGTTATGCTTGAATCAACACTAGTTCTACTTCTATTACAATTACACTCACGCACCACTTAATGATGGGGATCCGAGTTCTGAGAAATGGGTCATTTGGCAAATTTGTCATTGTTTGAACATCAGAGTGAACTTACACAAACCTAGATGCATAGGTTAGTCACTGGTTATGACCTCCATGCAATCATGAGTTGTGGTGAACACATGACTTATGAAAATGAAAACAAAAGAGGTTTTGTTGTTGCTGTTTTTTTACAGTAAATAAATAGAAGGAATTTACTCCAAAATAATGCTAAAATGAAGAGCATAGTAAGTTCATAAGCCAGCGATGTTGTCATTTATTATCATTATCAAGTATTCTGTTTTATGCCATACTTCCATACAACTGGCAGCGTGGTAGTTGTGTATTTCACAAACACAGGGGTAATGTGTTACATTTCAATGTTTTGACAGCTAGAATATCACTGGGAAATAGAAATTTCCCAGCTCCAAAATAATCTTATGGGACCACCATGATGCATGCAGTCAGTCACTGAAACATCATTTTGTGGTGCAGATTATACAATTATTAAGAATAAAATAAGGAATGAGAAGATGTGCACAACATGTATTTAGATATTAGGCCCTTCTCTACACCCTCCTTCCAAATTATCAGAAATTAATATAGAAAATCCTGCAGTGATTATATCATTATTCACATTCAGAAAATAGGAAATACCTCTCCATCTAGAACTATAATATATTCTTGTTTCCTTCAGTTTCTGTGTTAGCAAAATCACAAAGATTATAGTAATCATTCATTGAATGTTATCATTTATGTTCAAAAATTTAATCAGCCTATCCCTTGCCTTTTAGACATAGTTTACCCTTGTCTTGAAGTCCCAGATTCATTAATATAAATATATTTTAGAGTAACAAAAATACACTATCATATATTTACAATATGTCTCAAGAGCTCTTGCAATCCAGAAATAAAATTAAAATTCAAGGCAAATCAACACTGAAACAAAAAGAAAAAAGCTTATGTCAAACTTTTAAAACAAAAAGCCCACAGAAATGTTTTATTAAAATAATGGAGTATTTGGGCTCTTTTAATGCTCCCTCCTTTCCCCAAACTATCTAGACAGATCAACTTTGTGCACACTCACTTCCTACCTTAGGACCCGCCCAAAATATCTACAGCTTCTGCATTCTGCAAACAGTGGTGCATCTTATGCCCTGTCACTGTCTGTCTGTCTCTCTCTCTCTCTTTTCTGTTTGTTAATTTTGCAGTGCTGGGGATTGAACTCAGGGTCTCACTCATGCTAGATAGTACTTCATCACTGAACTATAACCCCAGCCCCCACTTTTTCCTTTCAATTTTATATTATTAATAGGAAGGAAAGGAGAATTCTCTCTCCTATCTACCAGAACTGGGTCTAGAAGGACTCAGGCAGTTTTTAGTATAAAGCTTAAAACTTCTTCATTTTTATTATTTTATTTTATTCTTCTTCATTTTTATTATTTTAAACAACTCTGCAGAGAGAAGGTCAGTTTTGCTATTGAATGAAAAAGGTTTGTCTTGATCAAAATTCTAGGGACAGGTCACGCATACATTGGGAATACTAATATTAATGATCTTGAAAGCCTTAACTTGCATTCAAATGATAGATTGACTTCTGTGTGTTTTCTTCAACAAACAGGATTTCACATTATGACATACCCCACTTCATTGGGTAAGTCAATGAAGACAGCAGAAATATTCCTATCGACTGCCTGTGCTTTCTTATGAGGAGTATTATCATTATCACTTTTGCTGAATTGACATTTCATTGGAGCGGTAATAAACAGATCAAGACATCTAACCAACATTATCTTATTAACAAATAAATGCAGAGAACTTTTAAGATCTCTAAACATGAACATTTGTCATGAAAATATTTCATTGTAATATCACATGTAGTAAATGGCTGTATTTTGCTCTAACACTAAAGAAATACTTTTAAAAATTGAAGTGGGCAAGCAAAGCTATAGCCCAGTTTCAGCATTGTTTTCAAATTCTCAAAATCTAAGCTATGCTTAGAAATGAGTTTTCTGAGAAGGACTTAAATTGTTCACTATCAGAGTTTTTTGAGTGATTTTTATATCTGTAACCCAATCTGTTAATATTATACCTAATTTTGAAAAATCAAAAACATCCTTTCAAAAATTAAAGAACTACTTTAGTGAAAAGTAACTTTCATTCATCTTGAATCTCTAATAATAGAAAATCATTAATTTAATAAAATATATGGCCTTGAAGTAATAGATATTCATGTAGTCATTAAATTATAAAGTTGCAAAATAATACAAGATTATTTATGACCTATCAAACAAAAATATAAAAAAACTCAACTACTTATTATCATGTTCATAGTTTGGATAGAGATTTAGAAGTGGGTTTTAAAAATGAAATACTGGTAATCATGAGGAATTTTTAAAATTACTTTTTAAATTGTTAAATATTGTTTTCATAATTAAGAAGGAAACTAATTTATAAATGGTGTGACCTTTCCCCAAGCAAGGGAAAACCTGGCAGTTTCCCTGATCTCTATGTGTTCCTCATCTCTTATATCCAGCCCAACCTATATCAGTAGGTTCTGCAATTTACACTACAAAAACATTAGTAAGTCCATCTACATTTTCCACCCCTGGACAGATGTATTAGTCTCCTTACTGATCTTTTCCCAATACTATTGTTTTTCTCTATTCCCCAAAGCTACTCTTCCAACAGTATGCCACTCCTTTGCTTAAAATCCTTCACTATCTGCACAAAGAAGACCCAAACTCCTTCCAGAGACATGCACTTCTCTATATGTTCATGAGTCCACTGCTCTTTTTTCTCTCCTGTTTCTGTCCCTCTTGCTCACTACTCCATACCTTCACTGTGTTTTATTTTCACCCAAAGTCCTCTGTACACACTTTCCTTCCAGCTGAAATATTGTCCCATACAAACTGTCCTGCAAAGCTACTATCTGATTATTATTTGTTTGTCATAAGCCACCCTATCTCAGGAGAGTTCAAGGAACTAGGTTATCCTTGCACCTTATACTTCCTACTTGGTATCTACAAGGAAATTCAAAGCTTTAAGGCTAATCTTTAATGTTCAGTTTGTTTTTGAGTAAGGAGCCTGATCTAGAAAATTATATATCTATTAGCAGAAGTGACCTCCTTAAAGATCAATACTTTACAGGGTCCAGTGTTCATCTTCTCATACTTCCACCTCCTTTGTGCAGCAGGCTAGCTTATCAATATAGACTACAGGGACTTAATTTTCATTGATATATTTTCATAATGCATGTGTAGAGTTTAATAATATATTACAATAATAACATAATATCAAGTGTTATACATGATTTACTACAAAAGCCAGACCCTTTTTAAATATTGATTTATATTAATTATTTTATTTCATGATTGGTCACATCAAGACAAGAAGATAGGTACTGTCATTATACAGATGAAGAAACTAGAAGTTCAGAGAGGTTGTCCAAGTTCACTCAGCTACTGGTGGAGCTACATGCCAAATCCAAGCAGCCTGCTATATACAACAATGTTGAATTCACATGGAATATTGAAAGAATGAAATAATTGGTGGTAATTTCTTTGAGGCAATAATCTTATCTCTCATCATTTTTTCCAAAATTGTTGCACTAATTTTCCTAAAACTTTGCTTAAGATCTGGCTTCTTTCAACATCACTAAATGGCCCTGAAATGTTGTTTATTGTTCTGTTAAATGCTTCACTTCTAAAATCCATCATAACTTTTGATTCATTGGTAATAACATTTCTCATGCCACCACCTCTGAGAGGAAAATATGGATTATTTCATCCTGAATCACTGCTGGATAGTGTTTATGGAAACACCATATATTCCTTATATTTACACTGTGTATCTGAAAAGTATAATACACTTTGTGTAAGTAAGAAACATGGGAATTAGTGTAGTGGAAAGAATTCAAGATGTGGAGTCTGAAAGTCTGCAGTTTTGCCCTTATTTCCCCAGTGCAACTCACATGGCCTTGAAGACCACCTTTAAGCCTCAATAATTTTCTCCCCTAGGAAGAGAGGGGAATAAGGCCTAACAAAAGCATTATGAAACCTAATGTATACCAAAGAAACACAAGAAGATTGTGAAGTAACAACATCATTGCTATTACATAAATGCAGGACTTCACAAAGTGCCAGAATATCTGTCATATTCACCTTTATTGTTTTGCCAATGAATGAAGGAAGGTGAATGAACTCCACCATGAAATTTGTTTTGGTTTCATTAAACAGGAGTAGTTTCACAATTGTAGGACGACAAAATTTCAGCCATGCTGACAGACCACTGAATAAGTCAATGACTTCCTAATGGTGACTTAAATCAATCTGTTTAACCCAACAGCAAATGAATACTTTCTCATAAAAAATATTAAATGCCAGGAAGATTACCATGTCATTAAGAAAGTGGGCTGTGACATGGTAGAATAAACAAGCATGTCTGGGTTTGAGTTCAGGTTGTGCAATTTATAGCTTTGAAAATTTAGCCCAAATAATGAATAGATTCTTTGCTTACTGTTAAACTGGATATATACGTCCCCACAGGAGTATTATAAATATTGAATATGATAGTATATTTAAAAATGCAATGCCTGGTTAACATGCTCATTAAGACATGGGAAATGGAGAGACAGCCAAGAACAGGGGATCAGTCACTGAACTGAGGCCATTCTGTAACTGGGGAATTGAACTGTTCCCATCGCATGCAGAGTCCCAGTCATCAGTTAAGTATTTAATAAATGCTGTAGAATTTATTGAAAGTACACCATAAAGTTATTTCCATAATTCCAACGAAATAATTAGCTAGCTCATTTATTGCCTTTTTTTTTGCATTTTGCTTTCAGAAATAGAACACACACACACATACGCACACATACACACATATGCACACTTCTGAAGGCACATATATGAAAAAGTCCTAATTAGCAATTTTTATAAGATGCAAACATTTTCATGCATTCTATTTTAGGACATTTACCTGGAAGCACTATGCTTTATACAGGATAAATGAAAGGTATACTTTGGGAAGCTTCCCAAGGACATAATAATTAAGTTCCAGGAGGCCAGAGTGAGTACATTTCCAGGAAGAAAAATAAAGCTATTATTTTCAAACAATTAAATTGTAATAAACCAGCAGGAATTTCATAAGCTGAGATATAAATTTTATTTTCTTCTACATAAATCCTAAGTTATCTCTTGACCAAAAATCTTCCTATTAGAAACTCAAAGGAAATACTAGTTTTCATTAGCATGAAGCATTTGCTTTAATGACTTATGATAATAAATGGCAATGCTATATCTTTGACCTTGATTGCTTTAGAGTTGTCTGTTCTGCCATCAGTTTTGGGTGGAATGAAGCTAGTGTATTAATTAGCAAAACTCCAAGGTATAATACATGCTTAAATATTCCTGTCATATGCATTCTCGAAGAACATGCAACACAATTCTTTAAATCTTTGTGAATATTTCCATTTGTTTCCAATCTGGTTTTAAGTAATTAATGGGCCTTTGCACCTCAAATTCAGTGAAAAATATTTTAAACTAATTTTATAACTCTAATTGAATTTCTACGAATTATAGCACCATTCAAAAAAATGTCAGAGGACCAAAGAGAAAGAGATACCTCATCTCAGTACTTTTTGAGAGGATATTTATAAGACGCAATAGATGATAATTACCTATGCCCCTGTATCAGGTATGGGATCTGGAGTTTCTACGTTTAGAACAAGGGGGTAAATTTCTGCTTCTGGAGGCAGCCTATAAAGGCATGCGTATAGCCTACAATAGGCATGAATGAGTCCACATGCAGCATATGTTGCTGACTTTGTTAACGGACTTACCTAGGGGTACCGATTTACTCCTTCAATCGAAAACTATTCAGGTAATGACAGTCACTTTTCTAAGGTCTGGTGACATCGCAACAAGAAAAGTAGAAAAAAAGAATCCCTTCCTTCATAAAGCTTACATTTTAGTTGGGGAAAACAGATATAAATAAGTAAAATGCATATTATAAAGGAAGGTGATGGGGGCTGGAGCCGTGGCCCAGCAGTTACGATGCTTGCCTGGCATGCGCAAGGACATGAGTTTAAACCCCAGCACCATGTACACAATGAAGTGTTGGAGCAATGAAAGCCACATGAAAAACTAAATAAAATTGATTCTGTCTGTCTCTCTCTCTCTTCTCCATTGTCCCTCTCTCTTTAAAAGAAAAGAAGGTGGTAAGTTACATTGACAAAAAATAAAGCAGAAATGGAAAAAAGTGTAGTTTCAGGGAGCTTGTTATAATTTTTAAAATTTGTTCTGATAAGGTTCAAAGAGAAAATGACGTCCAAGAAAACACCATTCATGTTTGCCACGTGAACACTCAGTGAGTCACTGTTGTACCAAATCCACTGCCAAGGCACATGGCATTCTCAATACCAACCTTTGCAAGGTCACATTGATTAAAGTTCAATTTTGTATACATTACTGCATTGTTTTTAAATGATATTAATATATATATAATTAATTAATTATATTATATATTAATATAATCTATTAATTTTATATACGAAAATAATAAGGTGATAAGAGTTTAACTATTCTATTCTTTATTGCTCACTTATGACAGATAGAGTTAGGACTCAAGGTCAGGTCGTTGGACTCAAGTTTTCACACTTACTACTATAGCATGATGACCAGAAGGGTGGCTCACCAAAGCCAGAAGCCTCAGAACTCGAGGGTGTCAGATGCCAAACTAAGCTGAAGGATACTAAAAGGGAAAGCAGAGGAATAATCTGTAATTTTGCCCAACTGTATGTAGTTTGCTGTGTTGCTAAGATTGAATCCTATTTCTTTTCACAATGCATGTCAATAATTACGTATAGCACTGCACAAAATCAACATAATTCATAAAACATTAATTATAATAATTAAATCCAATTTTACTGTAATTTCTTCTACTGCACACCAAATTCTGGATCTAACTGAATTCTGAGTTCAGCATTTTATCTACTAGAAAATGTCCGTCAAGTTTAAACTTTTCCCTCCAATACCAGTATAACATAAATTTACCCAGCTCCACATTCCAATTGTAATTAAACTCTCCTACCCTTATTCTCTTAATCCAGTTGCCTGACTTAACAGATTTTTATGTGTATCTATTTCTCCTCTTAGCTATGAATATATACATGAGCCAATAACTTGTTCATACTTGCATGCCACAGAAATCTGAATACAAAACTTTACTAAAGGTATATTCTTATATCCTTTTTTAATGATTTTTTTTTGAGAGAGAGAAGGACAGTGAGAGAGAGAGAGAATCGATTTTTTTATTAAGTTTTTCACATGGCTTTCGTTGCTCTGATACTTAGTTATGTATGTGGGTGCTGGGGTTTGAACCCATGTAGTTGCACATGCCAGGCAAGCACAGTAATTGCAGAGCCACCGATCCAGCCCTAAAGGCATATTCTTAATGTATTCTGGTTGAATTGAAATAAAATCACATATTAAGGAGAACTCTTTCAAAAACATAGTAAACCCATTTTCCCCAACCATACAAAAAATTTCACTACAGTCAGTAGAGTAACAGTCCCTACTGTTTTGTTGAAACTAACTCAGGGCACACAGAAGACAAATGAGTAACAGACTACAAAAAAACAAACAAACAAACAAACAAAGAAAAAACCATACAAGCAAACAAACCTCATAATATTTGAAAATCATAAAAACTGTCAAATAGTGACAATTGGGCAATTGGGTATAGCTTATACAATGAAGGTTTATGAATAATATAGAGGGATTTAATCTTAAGATGGTGCATCTTTGAAAAAAGACTTTGGAACTAAAGAAAAATGTAGATGGTGGCTGTAAGTTCAACCAGGGTAAGTAAGAAATAATGGTACAGCCACGTACGTGGTTCACATCTGTAGCCCCAACAATTACAGACACTGAGGCATGAGGATTACAGTCTTGGCAACTTAGAAAGACCTCATATCAAAATAAAAAGTGAAAAAGGGCCGGGATGTAATCAAGAATAGAGCACTACCTCGGTTCAGTCTCCAGTAGAGAAAAAAAAAAAAAAAAAGGAGAGAGAGAGAAAGAGAGAGGGAGAGGGAAGGAAAAGAAATAGAGGTATAAACTTCTTCCAAATGTGTAGTATTAAAAGAAATGAAGGGGAGGAGCAGTGGCTCAGTGGTAGAATCCTTGCCTGGCATGTGCAAGGATCCAGGTTCGAACCCCAGTACCACTTACAAAACTAAGTGTTGGAAAAACAAAAACCAGATGAAAAAACAAATAAAACTGATACTCTCGTCACTCACTCTCTCTTTTTTTTTAATAAAAGAATGAAAAAAGAGCAAAAGGCAATTATTTGTATCAAATCATTTTTCCATACTTGAGTTACTTAGCATAAATTAAATGGAAACTTTTGAAAATATTTGTGTAGAGAGATTAAACTAACATATATGATTAAATGTATATGATAAAAGCAAACATTGGCACATTCTTCTATAATTACAGACTCACAATATTTATTTTAAAGAGTAAGAGTGTGTGAGAGAGAAAGAGAATATCAATTTATTTATTTATTCATCTGGTGTTTTTGTTCTTCTGAAACTTAGTTGTGTATTTGGTGCTGGGGTTTGAACGGGTCCTCACACATGCCAGGCAAGTGCCCCGCTGTTGAGCCCTCTCCACCAATCACAATATTTTTTGAAATCTTCATAGGATTAGGTTAACTTCAAAGTCATTTAAAAATCTATCTTATAAAGTTTATTCAGAGAGCTCACAAATGGATTATCAGTTTCTTCTAAATTTCTAAATTAACAGAAGAAAAATCTGTGTGAGACATGCTCATTGGAAATTAAATTTTCCTTCCAACATGTGTTTGTTTTTCAGGGTTATTTGACTGAGCAAAATCATTTAGCACAACATGGAGTACACATGTTTAATGTCTATTTCACAGCACCAAGCAAGATATGTACCTACTTTTATTATTTCTTTTATTTGAACTGGTGATTGAACACAGGGTTGCTCTACCACTAAGCTACATCCCTAGTCCTTTTTATTTTTTAGTATCAGACAGGGTTTTACTAAGCAGCAAAGGCTAGCCTTGAACTCGCATCCTCCTGTTTCGGCCTCCCAAGTCACTGGGATTACATGTGCCACTCTGCATGGCACTGTATGTACTTTTTCAAAAAGTCTGTTGTACCTGCATAAAGAATACATTTATGCTCAAAAAGGACTTCCTAGTATTTAGATAAATCTTCACATTTTCTATCTGCACCATAGTCTCATTTTAGCCAAAATTGTCCTACATTGTTCCTTCTGATCATCATGCAGATTCTCTCATTAACAGCTATAAAGCAATAATGTAAGCATTACATTCAATCAAGATTTTTTTCTAAAACAATAAGAGCCAAAAGGAAAGAAAGAATAAAATAAAAATGATCTAGGACCAAATTCCATTACCCAAACCACCATGATTCATTATTTATTCTGGAAATTTTCTCTGTGAAACAGTGTTTGAATTAAATGTGCCAATGACCAGAGCATAAAAACAGTTCTGTTATATGGAAATTTTGGCTAATGCATTTGCTTTAAATGATGAACCTACTCTTTATTATTACACCATCTGGAATTTTTATCTTAAGCTAAAGTTGAAAGAAAACAAATACTAAAGTATAAAAATAAACAATTGTCCTCTGATCATAACCAGAATTTGTCCTCAAGGACAAATTTAAGTGTAATTTTATTAACCAGGCTACTCTTTAATTTCTAACATTGAATTTTTTTATATAAATAACAGCACATTCAAGACTCTCTCACATCTGTGAGGCCTGATTTTTCCAAAACAATGTAGGAAATTAGTTTCTCATTTCTTCTAACATCATCTATAGTTTGGAAGCACATGATTTACTACTTATCAAAGTAGGATCTATCACAATTTATCAAGATTTTTCTGGATCTTATACCATCCATCCATAATTATCATAGGACTAAAATGGATACTATACTCAGTTATCTGTGAAAGAGCAAGAGTTTTGTATATCACTTAAAAGGGTACTTTATTATGAGATGCCATAAACCTCCTCTCATCATCACTAATTAGTATTTCTTGTAGATCCATCTTATCCTCATAATCCCAACAATTATTTTTATGTCAAATAAGGATTAACCTTAGAATGAATGCTATTAGTTTAGTCATCTCTAATTTATTTAGAAAATAAATAAAACTCATTCCCTACAGAAACAAGTTACACATTTGATAAATGGCCTTTTAATGAAATATGTCATTGTCCTTACTATCAGGGAATCATAAGCTTTTAGAGTAAAAGAGGTCTTAGGTATAAGTTGGTACTGCTCTTATTTTTAAACATAATAATGACTTGCTTAATCCCATGCAACTAGTTAGTGGTAGAGCTAGATTTAATTCTCAGTCTTAAACCTAATATGATATGTTTTCATTAAGTAAAGTTCATCACCAAGGTAATGACCATACTAATATTGCATCATTATTAAGATGTTCTTATGTGACAAGCCCTATTCTAAGCTCTTCACTCATTTCCTCTTTATGGTAACATGTCAGGTAATTTCTTTCCATTTTTCTATTTTATAGATGAAGAAAACGAGGCAACAAAATTGAAATACCTTATCCCTCACATACCTAGTAAGACACTAGGCTCTTTTGGACCTGGCGACAATGGCTTCCAAGCACTTTCTGTAGGCCATGCTGTGCTATTACAGGTGCTTTACAGATAGACTCCTTTCTCCTCATGGTGCAAGAGTGAGCACTTCACCTAGGGTGAGTCAAAAGCACCATCTCTGACCTCAACTAACTTGCAAAATATTTAATAAGAACATCATTAAAGAAAAATAAAACAGCCTTCAAGCTAATCTTTTCTGGGCTTATTTGGGAGATTGATACCCACAGCTGTGTGTGACACTTTGCACACACACACACACACACACACACACACACACACAAGTAATGTGGGGATACATTATTTGTGAGTGACTAACTCATTTGCTTGTTCATTCCCTAAGCAAGTGTCTACTGAGAGCCTACTCTCCACCAGACAGTCTTCTTCAGAAAAAGACAAAGGTGTCTGCTCCCTTACACTACTTGCACTCCATGGTAAAATAGCCCGTAGAGAATAAGCATATTAAAAATAAATTTTGTAATATGTTAAAGGGTCAAAAATGTTGTGCAATACAATCAGAAAGAAAGAAAATAAAACTCGGTTAAAGTGCATTTGGAGTGTGGGATAGAGGTCAGTTTGCACTTTAAGTCAGTGTGATCCAGAAGGAGGAGTCTTGGTGGTACTTGCCTCAACATCAGTGGATTGTAACCCAGGGTGTGTGGGGGGATGAGGCCAGCTGGGTTCTAGTATGCATATTTACCTTCTCATTATTAATTTCACTTATATATCCTCAATTTTCACTTATATATCCTTAATTTTAGGACTTAAGGAAGAAAAATTCATACTTTACATATCTCGATTAATAGTTCCTGATAAATATAAAATCACAAGTTCAAGGCTGGCCTCAGCAACTTAGGGAGGCCCGCACTAAATTAAGGAGACTGTGTCAAAATTAAAGAAAAATGAGAACCGGGGATGTAGCTCAGACGTAAAGTGCTAAAACCAGTACTAAAAACAAACAAAAAAGGAGAGAATATAAAGATGAATGGCTCATTATTTGCATTCATCTGTAAAACAAAGCAATATCAATTAAAAAAAAAACTTTCCCTTAAAAGCATGAAGGTAAGCTTGGAAATTATTTCTTCTGAGTTTTGATTTATCAAGTAACCTCTCCATTTGCTTGAGTGTTACATTCTTGATATATTTTGTATACATCTATAAAAATAAATCTTGTTTTCATAATTTTATCAGTATAAACAATTTTAATCACCTTTAATTGATATAAGCTATTCTACTGCAGTTTCTTTGTGCCAATCAAATCTTGACTAATTTATGCAAACACAAAATCCATTTAAGGAGGTAGTATAAAAGGAGGCAACAATAACATTTAAAATCACTACTCTTTTATTTAGTCGAAGAAATCACTGGTCACAATTAGATTATAAATTATCTGAGGGAAAAGGCTATAAACTATCGATTTTGAAAAGCAACATGAAATCTAGGATAGTCTTAGACCTAGTACAGTCTGAATCTATGTTTGTGAAATAAACATAAAATTTATTATGAAAATTCTTATAGTCAATATTAAAACCTTAAGATTGGATGTATTAAAATGTGGAAATTTTTATCCAGAAATGACTGGCATTGAAAAGATAGTCCCCAAGAGAAGGGCATGCCAGGACAGAAGAGCCCTGTGAAGAAGCACCAGAGTTGATCAGCAGACAGAGGGAGTGGGACAGGGACATGGGGACAAATGCGCACAGGAGCCTTGACTGTGATTTCCACAGGAAGGAAGGGGAGAGGCAGGATAAGCAAGTTCACAAGTTAGCGTGAATAATTTCTGTGGGTTTTAGGGAACTGGGGCTGAGGGCGTTTGTCTGGTACCTGGCTCAGGAATGATAAGGTGGATGTATAATGGCCTGGGAGTGATAAAGTAGGTGGTTAAGGACTGGACTCTGGATTGGCTGGTTTGCATTTGAAAGGCCTGCTCTAGAACAAGCCCCTTCTGTCTTTAGAAATTGGCTAGTCCTGAAAGGCAAAGCAGCAGAATACAGAAAATAAAGTCATAATTAATACATAGGAAATGCTTTATTTCTAGTAATTTGTCAATTTCTTACTATTTAACAAACTGAACAATACTTGTAACCTCTTTGGTCTCTTAACATGATAATGATAGCAATATTAGCTTATTCTTATATTTTGTGTTGATGCTGGTACACATCTGTATTACAATCTGCAAGAATATTAGCAAATACTTCATAATTTTAGGATCACCTGATGAAATTAATAACCAAAATTTTCCTTGTTGAAGGTTAATTACTCAAATAAAGAAATACAGGTATGGAATAGGGTTTGTTCAGAAATGACAAACCATTTTCTTTGCAAAAATGAGAAAAAGAAATCACAGAAAGACTTTTTATTTTATTTTATTTTATTTTTTAGAAAGAGGGACAGTGAGAGAGACAGAGAAACAGAGAAACAACTTTATTTAATTTTTCACATGGCCTTAGTTGCTCCAACACTTAGTTGTATACGTGGTGCTGGGGTTTGAACCCGGGTCCTCATGCTTGCCTTGCAAGCACTGAAACCACTGAGCCACCGCTCCAGCCCCACACAAAGACTTTTTAAAGGTACCAATTCTTCACTAACTCCAAGGACATAGTAGCAATTATTTTCCAGAATGACAAGTCTTGGGAGCCAACTCTGAAAGTGAATTACCTATTTAGACTTACTAAATACTGGACAAGGTATGAAGAAATCCAAATCATATTCTTTCTCCTGTCTTTGCCTGACATTTAAAGCAGGTGCGTTTGCTTCTATAGTCTCTGGATGATTTTTTTAAAATATAGCAATCAGAATAACACTTGCTTCATGAAAATAGGCTCAAAAAATGCACTGAGCTTGGGAGGCTAAGGAAGGAGGGTCGCAAGTTCAATGCCAGCCTCAGCAATTTAGTAAGTCCTATGCAACTTAGCAAGACCCTGTCTCGAAAATAAAAAAATAAAATAAAAAAGGGCTGGGAATGTGACTCAGTGGTTAAGCACCCCTAAATTTAATCCCCATTACCAAACCAAACCAAACCAAACCAAATCAAACAGCAACAAAAATGCAGTGAGATTCAAGAATTCATGGAAGTATAAAAGAGCTCTGAATTAGCTGCAGTCAATCTGTACCAAAGGTATTTAGTGAGCAACCAGCTATATTTAAGACTATGATTAGCAGTAACGTCAGTTATATATCTGATTCTCAATTCTATGGTCTGTTGTCCCTTCTTTTCAGTGACACTAAGACAATTTGAGAAATAATCAACAAAAATAGAAATGCATGATATTGAACCATAAAATAGATTTTTTTCATTTCGTTAGATATAGATTAGAAGCAGCTATCTAAAAAGCATCCAGCTCTGTTCTTCAGCTTCATGTCTATGCAGAATGACAGAAGTCCTATGTAATCTCTGGCTGTAAGACTGAGAGTTATTTATGAGATTATGGCAATGACTGAAGTCAATGCCTGAAGAAGTGAACCAGCAGCATTGGTTTTTATCTTTAATTCACCAGCGTTTTGTTGCTAGACTCTCTTTAAGGGACCGGCATATCTATCTTCAAAGTTTCATTTGAAGAAAAGGTTTTTTCGGTAGTAAATATTACTAAATGAGCAGAGGATATACCATGCCCTCCCCTAATGGTATATTCTAGTAATTAAATGTAAACTGCAACTCTATTGTTTCTTTAAAAGCTTCTGATGACTCCTTGCTCTCGCTGATCCAGCTTAATAAGATGCTCATCAAGCTGCAGGAGTGGTTGCATGTGCCCGTGTGCGCACCACGTACACACACACACACACACACAATATTAAAATCGAAGTCAATACTATATTAGAGGAAATGGGAGCAAGCATATGCAGTCTTCTATTGTTAGGCTGTCATGAGGCTCTTTTTTTTTTTTCAGGTGTAAAATGAGCTGCTGTCACTTACAGAGTTTTTCTTCCCATAAGCATTACAGAGTTTTGGAGAAGTCACATATCAGTTGAAGAATGTGTCCTTTTAGTTTTTCAAGTGGTGCCAAAAGGTGTTAAGAAAGAAGAGTATTAAATTGCAACAGACTCTTCGCTGAATTCACTGGAACAGCTGAACTAAACCCACTAAGTCAGGCAGAATCTTGCTCAGAAGCTGATGGATTGTATAACATGTACAAGTCAAAGAAGTATTATGAAACATGGTATTTTGTTCTAAAGTAGTACCTGAAGACTATCACAAAATTATTTCTCCAGCTAAATCACCATAGTAGTTCTTCTTAAGTCAAAGTTTAAGCAATAGCCATGAACATACAAGACCATCATGATAGGCGAGATGGTGGTAGAGGTGAGAAGTCATTACGTTACGCCACATTCCTGGTTTACTAAACAGGCTAGAAGGAGAATGTGGTGTGACTGAGGTGGTATGGGTGTAGAGGCTTCTCCTCAAGAGATGAGACAAAACGAGCATCAATTTTAGATAAAGTCTAGGAATAGAAACGCAGACCACAATTCTTGTTCTTAGCAATAGTATCCAGTTGCTATAAATTGTCTGCTTTTTTTAGAACAACCTCAAATATATCTTGGGTCTGGTTTGGCTCTGTCTGATAAAAGTATAGATGTGAGCTGACTAATTACAAATTATCTAGTAGATGTGTCAAGAAGAAAAAAAACAGGTTAAATGAATTTTAAGAATACATTTTTTAATTTAATACAATAGATTCAAGACATCCTCATTTAAAAATGATTATATATTGAAAATATTAATAAAATATTTTCTTTTTTGTTAAAAGTGAGATAAAGTGCATGTAGAGCATATCTCAATTCAGATAAGTCACATTTCAAATGCTAAGTAGACGCATATGGTTAGTGGTTATAGTATGTGGCTAATGACAACACATATCTAGACGTTGGGATGTATTATTGAGGAATAATAGAATTAATTTTGGATTACAGAAATAAAAAAGTCAATATGAAAGATCTCTGGACTATAAGCTTGGCTCTAACCTTGCCACAGATTATCTTCCTTGTTAGGGGTACTGAACTATAATTTTGTAATATCTACAAGATCCAGGGAGATGATCCAGAGAAACTCATCCCAGTTTCAAAAAACTTATGAGCCTGCATCAATTCACTATTATACGGCGAGGACAAAAAAAAAATATGTACTGATAGATAGCAGTGGCACTCTATGCATCTCAAATATTCAATTAATTTAGCATGTGTATTTTCCTGGTTGCACTTACCTCCAATGCTTTTTGTCTTCACATCTAACTAGGAAAATAATTTTATGTCCACAAAAGTGATATTTTGGGACCTTTTATGGATATACACTGATTGGTATCTTCAAAAGATTATTATGAGGTGCTTAGCATGTCCGTAGATACCAAAGCACTAAGGGAAAGATAAGAGAAGTATAAATTCATGACACCAGGAGCTTATAGTTTGATTTGGAGGAAATTACATTTTAAATTAGTGATTATGATTAATGAAAACTGTAGCATTACAAAAGAGAAAAAACCTTAATTGACCTTGGATTTGTTAAGAGAGATTTCATTGAGAATTTAAAACTTGCAATGGGTTATGAGGATAATGAGTTTGGATTGGTGATTCTAGAAATACTATCAATAGAAAAATGAAGTTAAACCTTTTCACTGAATTTTCAGTAAGAATAGCCTAATTTAATTATCAATTTTGTGTCAAGGAGTAATAGTGATGGCTGTCATTGACTCTATGTGTATGCACACATGTGTGAGTGAGACATTCACAAAAAAGTCTGTGAAGAAGATATTATTAATATTTCCATTTTAAAGACAAGGAAAGGAAAACAGGCTTAATAAATAAAGTCTACAGAGCAAGAAAAAACATGATATTTGGAACTGGACATTTTGAATCCAAAGTAATAGGACATTTAAAAGTTAGAGGACTATGGGATTAAAACATTCATATCAGGCTGGGACTGGAAATATTGAGATTTAAGCATATACAATTAATTTACTGTCAAAAAGCATCTAAAGAGAAGAATAGTGAAGGGCAAGATGTATGCCCTGAGAAATACTCGATGTTGGGCAAAGCGATGGTGCGTGAGGAAAAGGAGAGTGCAATGTGGTGGAATCAGGGAAGGAAAACTGACGGACAATCACATCTAGAAGTGCAGGACGATTAGAGAGTAAAGCTGAATGAAATCTATGCAATCTATGTAGAAGAAAATGGAACCCAGTAGTATTTGAAGACAGTTCTTAGGGGAAACAGTAAGCAGTTTGTAAATAAAGGAGATAATGAGAATAGGCCTTGGTCTGAGACTCAGCTCTGTTCTTTGTTATGGTGCACCAAAGGGGAAGAGCGTAACAAAAACTGAAGAAATACCAACTCTCTGAAAGTTACATCACCAACTAGCTCATCAGATGGTGGAGAAGTTAAGGACCACTCGGTTAGTAAGGTCTCCCAAGCTACTTCCTTCTTAAGCACAGACAAAAAAATGAAAATGTGGCTAGTGGTGGAAGAAACAAATCAGTGACAAGGACAGTTCATGTAACGTGTGGGGAAAATGTACTTCTTAGGCTAGCAAAAACATCTACCCAGAGAGAAGGCCCCCAATCTAATAAGTGGCCTTGGAAAATTAAAGAGAGTGAAGATTACCTGAAAGAGTCAAGAGAAAAACAATGATAAACGAATAAAATTAGTTAGAGAAAAGTTTAATTTTCCTCAACAATGGTTTGATCTCAGAGGGAAGAAATGGAAGAATAAATTGATGATTTAGAAGGACATTGGTTGGGCTGGACAGTGGCTCAGCAGTTATGGCGCTTGCCTGGCATGCATGAGTACATGGGTTCAAATCCCAGCACCAGGTACAAAACTAAGTGTCAGAGCAACATAAGCCACATGAAAAACTAAATAAAAATTCATTCTCTCTACCTCTCTCACTATCCCTCTCTCTCTCTCTCTCTTTTAAAAAAGAAGGGCATTTATTAAAAGTAGTTTCTGAAATCTGTGCTTCTCAGGGTTCTGTGGAGGAACAGAATCAATGGTGCATATATGTGCATGTGTATATAATTTTAAAAAGGGATTGATTTTGCATAGTCAAAGGCTGGATGGTCCCACAATGACAGTCTGCATGGTGGAGAGTCTAATAAACCAATGGCTGCTCAGTCCAAGAAGCTGGAAGCCTTAGAACAAGAGGGATTGATGATAGAGTTTAGTCCAAGGCTGAAAGCCCCAAAATCCCTGGAGAACTGTTGTGTGAATCCATGATGGAAGAGGAAAGGCAGATGCCAGTGTCCAAGGTCACGGGTAGCAACAGTAGTCACATTTGCTCAAGAAGAATGGAGCTTGTACCCACTGGTGGTCTTCCTTCTGTGTTTTATATATGGGTCTCCAGCCTATGGGATGGTGCTGTGCAGGTGCCAGATGGGCATTTCCCCACCGTTTTCTGTCCTCATGCCAATTGTACCCTCACAGATATACCCAGAAGCATGTTTTGCTAATTTCCTAAACATCTCTCAAACTAATCAAGTTGAAAATAAAGATTAGCTATCACATATGAAAATCTCCAGGAAAGAAATATCATGTTCCGGTCTAGAGAACAGAAATAAATAGCTGAGAGCCAAAATGAACTGGAGTACTATTTTTAAAGTCAGCACAAATTGGGTTCTCCTCCTCTCTGAAGTTATATTCATCCAAGGATCCCAGAATAACTGGCTAGGTCTTCAAAATGAATAAAGAGTGGGTTATACTAATTTGAAGGATAAAGAAAGAATGGGAAATGAGAAATAAGAACTAATAGAAGAGATAAGAATATCCTTTTCAAGGTGAATAAACAAGAGTCAAAAGGTAGTACTAATTTGGAGACCCTAAAGGGTCTGCCACTGAAAAAAATTTTTTTTCAGCCCCGGCACTCAAACTAAGACAGGGATAGGCAGCAACAAGAAAGAGTAAAACTTAATGGAGCTGGTATGAGTGGCAGTCTGATCAAGGAGGGGAAATCTCGGGCACAGGAGCTAAATCCAACACCAAACATATCAGTAGTGATATTTTTGTTTAAGCGATGACGAAGCATAGCACCGTTGGTGTGCACCTGAAAACAATGAGACAGAGGAGCTAAAGCAAAGAGGAATGAAAGGAAGACATTGACAGAGTCTATCTGGAAGCCAAGGGAATAATAAACGAACAGACCAGATATTTTCTTAGAATGGCCAACAGTTTTGGGATATATTTGAAAATCTTAAATTCCTGCAAATTGAGAGCCAGAGAAATCCTATATTTGCCTATTATAATGATCTTAATTTGCCTCTAGACAAAAATTAAAAATGGAGTAAGGATTATTAGTGAAAATTAGAGAGAGTACATATTTACTGAACTGAGTCACTCTATGGAATAGTTTGTATTTAAGCTCATAAGTTCTTGTAGCAAAACTGTTAATACCAAGACAAGACATCTTTTATTTTTCTGTTACATAATATGTACGTCAGTATAGAATACTCACTCATTGACTAAATGAGACCATACTATTTGCAAGAATTTTTTCATTCTTTAAATAAATTAGACTGCTAGTTACCACATGCAGAGCATCAGTCATATTAATTGTATTTCAGTGCAATGTCAAGCCAATTGGAAGAAATTGTAAAAACAGTAATCAGTATTTTCGCAAGGGAGAGTGTTCTTGCAGAATGTAGCTGGGGAGACAATTAAGGACTTATCTATGACAAAAATCAAAGAAGCATTTACTTGTAAAAAGCAAAACATGCTGTTTCACAGGAGTACACACCAGAAACCCTTGATTTTTCAATTTAAATTCTACAGCCTAACTTTAGAGAGGAGAAAAATAGGATCCCAAAATTACTTAGGAAACACACAAGCATAACACCTTTCATAAAAATATCTCCTTGACTATTAACTAAAGTTCATTGTTAATTAAAAGAGAAAAATACCCTAAATTCTTCATGTAAAATTATATTTTAACTTATCTGGATTTTGGTGGGTGAGATGGAACATAAGGTAAAAAGGTAAAATATCCAGTGATTGTTGCTATCACTCTGCTCAAGGAACTTCTTGGCAGGAAATTGTGTGCTTTACATATGGCAAAATAAATTGAGAGGTCAGAGCAAGGAGCAATATTCATTATAATTTTATGACCTTGCAGATGCCAAAAGAAGACATGGAATAAAGAAGTGATGAGAAAAGAGGAGACTGCATGCTTATTTGTCTAAAATCATCCACACTAGATAACTTTCTAAATATTCCAATCTAATCTAAGAACACACAGAGCATATGACTTCCCTATATGTAATGTAATTAGATGGGCAGATAATCAAAAAGATTATTATTACACACTGGGAGGAAAAGAGAGTCACAGAAGTCAAAGAAACGGCAAACAGTGAGAAGAGCAAAGGAAGACACAGCCATTCTGAGGAACTAGCAATAATAGATTTCCATGCACGTTGCCTGGTAACACTACAGGTAACACACCTAAGCATTTTAATAGCCAGGTATCACTAAGAGCTGAAAACCAGAGGCATTAAATAACAATGTGTGCATTATTTTTTCCTTGTACATGTAATAGAAAAATATTATCCATTGTAATAAAACCAAAAGGAAAATTTTTTAATGAGTCTAATATATTTTAAGTAAATGATGCTGTTCCCAGGGTAATTAGCATCCTAGAACATCTGTTATCTCACTAGGGAAAACAAAATCTAATTTGAACTCCTAATATTCTAAAACATTTATAAACCTGCAAATGACACCCTCATGCCGTGAAGAAACGCACAGCACAAGGTAATTGCAATTGCAAAGCTAAATGAAGCTTGGAGAGGGAAGTATTTTTATCGGACACTGCTATTAGACATTAGTTTGCTATTAATTAATGCAGACTTGGCAGCTAAACTGCCTACCTGTTAATAGAAAGTCGAATCCTAAATCCTCACCATAGAAATTTGATACAAAAGGCTAAAGATACAGTGAGATCTCAAGAAGGTTTTCCTTTTATATTTCCATTAGCAAAGTGTATATCCTACCATAAGTTCTGTTATGCAAAATTCAGCAAAATGGAATTCTGAGGTTTTGCCCCAAGAAAATGCAAGAAAATGCCCCCTGCCTCAAACATCTTCCTTTATTCTGTTACCAACTGTGAACAACACATATTTCCAGTCCCGTTGTGTGACACATATCTCATGGCAAATTTTTTTTTCTCCAAAGGAAGTCAGACTTCATGCATAGCAGAAACTGAGAGTTGGCTACCAACATATCTTTTCTTATTCTTTTAAAAACTATTATAAGACAAAATTTATAGGTGTATAAATATATCTAAAACATCAGAGAATATATGGTAAGAAAGCAAAAATAGATGAACACTGAGCTCACAGAGTTCAGGAAAAGATGGGAGAAAAAAGAACGAAAACACCAGAGAAATAAAGACAAGATTACAGCAGGTAAAATACGCCATAGGAACACTACAAAAGAAAACAAATTTTTTTAAAAAGGTAAATGAGTTATGGAATGATAGGCATGGAAATCAGACAAAGGACATGTAAAGTGTTAAATACAAGTTCCAGGAAATTTTCCAGAAATAAAGAATTGGATATATTGGATACAAAAGGTCCACTCTATCTCAGGACCATTTCACAATGAGATGTATCCTAGTTATATATGCTCTCACCTTACAATGAGGTTATGTCACATAACCTCAGCTTTCACAAAA
>PVKS010012476.1:0-53587 GCA_004027875.1 Aplodontia rufa
TTGTGAGGTTAACCATGTTTCCCCCCAGGACCAAGGACCAACTCCAGGGCTTTGGGCAGGTGCACTGTCACTGGGCTCCACCCCCAAAGCCCAAGGTTAACCTTTGCCTCACTCCTGCTATCACCTTGCAGGGGACCTGTGACAGCCGCCAGGCACATTGCTAACAGGGATTTCTGCCGGGTAGGGGTTCACGGGCCTGGGGGTGTCCAGCCCCCTACCCAGAGTTTTAAAAAAGGTAATGACACTGGGCGCAGTGGTGCACGACTCCAACCCCAGAGGCTTTGGAGGCTGAGGCAGGAGGATCCCAAGTTCAAAGCCAGCCTCAGCAACTTGCTGAGGCCCTGAGCCACTCAGCAAGATCCTGTCTCAAAATAAAAAGTGAAAAGTGCTGGGTTGTGGGGCTGGAGCGGTGGTTCAACTGTCATATGGTTACCTGGCATGGGTGAGGATACAGGTTTGAACCCCAGCACCATGTGCACAACGAAGTATCAGAGCTACGGAAATTGATTAGTTCATTGTCCCTCTCCTTTAAAAAAAAAAAAAAAATATATATATATATATATATGACTTCCCTTCCCCAAAATGGGTACTAGATTTTTTAAAATATTTAAGAATGCAAATTATTTCATTAGTTCTTTAGTTCTCTTACTGGACATTTATTTCCAATCTTTGCTAACTACAAAACTTCCAAATCTGGTGTCAACTTAGTTCTCAGAAAAGCCGCAGTGCTGCCCATGAACCACTTACCAGAGCAACTATTTACCCACAGACTCTTCTGCACTTCCTTTTTCCTTTTTTATTGACCTTTTTAAATTGAGATTTTATTTTTTGAGACAGGGTCTCGCTAAGTTGCTGAGGCTGACCTTGAACTTTCGATCCTCTTGCCTCTGTCTCCCGAGTCGCTGGAACCACAGGTGTGAGCCTCTGTAAGCACCTCTTTTAATTTTCAATTCGTATCAGTGTAGCAGACCTGTATGCACCGATCCGCCCAGAAGGGAACAGCAATCAGAGTCTCTCTCTGATCATGAATGACAACGGAAAACTGGTGGGACAGGTCGATTTGTAGCTGAGCGCCAAAATATTCATTCATTTGCTCTTTCATTCAGAATATACTGAGCCCAGCTAAGTTAACAGCAACAAAACACACTTTATTTATTTGTCTTTGCAGTAGTGGAGATGGAACCCGGGGACACTTAACCACTGAGGCACATCCCCAGCCCTTTTTATTTTTTTAAAGAGAGAGAGACAGGAGAGAGAGAAAGAGAGAATCAATTTTTATTTAGTTTTTCATGTGCCCTTTGTTGCTCTGAGACTTCGTTGTGTACGAGGTGCTGGGGTTTGAATTCGCATACTTGTGCATGCCAGGCAAGCGCCGAAACCGCTGAGCCACTGCTCTCCTTCTATTTTTTATGTTAAGACAGAGTCTCGCTAAGTTGCTGAGGCTGGCCTTGAAGTTGCAATCCTCCTACCTTAACCTCCCAAGCCAGTAGGATTACAGGTGTGCACCCCGACTTTTATTTTATTTTGAGACAGAGTCTCGCTAAGTTGCTGAGGCTGGCCTTGAACTTGCAATCCTCCGGCCTCAGCATTATCCTATGGTTCCTTCTCCTTTTTGAAGAGTTCAGGTCACTCACTCCCCACTTTTACTTCAATCAGTGGTGCTCTGGCTGAGTGGTAGAGAGTTCGGACAGCATGTGCGAGGCCCTGGATCCTATCCCCAGCACCGTGAAAGCATGTTTTCAAAACTGCACTTTTCCTTGTGACTACTAATCAAGAAGCTTCCATCAACACCTCCCTAAGGACTCTAGAGGTGAACCTCTGGTCCCACACAGCTCGGTTCCACCATCAACAACCACAGCAGGCGAGGGAGGCTTCTCCACCGCTGAAATTGATCAACTGCTTAGGGTAACGGGTTGAAACTCCAGATGCTTTACCACTGAACCACTTCCCACTCCTTTTTTTTCTTTCTTTCTTTTTAATTTTGGGATGGTCTCACAGAGTTGCTTAGGGTCTTACTAGGTTGCTGAGGCTGGCCTCAAACTTGTGCTCTTCAGCATCCAGAGTTCTGGGATTACAGATGTTTGCTGCCACACCCGGGAAAGCCCTCTGCTCTTAATCTTCCTCCCCATTGTGTCTCTGTCTCTTGGCTCAATGTGTATTTAATTAGCACCTACTGTATATCAGTCACTTTCTAGACTTTGCACACAAAGTAGGGGGCAATTGTTAGAAGGTGACATTTGAACTGAAAAATGGAGGAGCACACACCTTGAAAATATCTAGAGGGTAAAAAGGGACCTAAATGTCACCAGGAACTTCGTAATTCTTCCCCTTTGCCCATTCTCTTCCCTGTGTTAGGAATGTCATTCCCCAGCTAATGAACTCCTACTCATCCTTCAAAGCCCAGCTCCAGCGCCCATACTTCCTACAGAGTTTTGGAGATTGATCTCCAGGGAGAGTCCCCAATATTCACCTATGGCTCCCACAACCTGGGGTTCCTCCCTCTATCCCACAGGTTACCAAAAATGGACAGGGAGCTCTCACCAGCAGTTGGCCCTCCCAGGCTGGAAGTTCTTCCAGGCACAAGCTCTCTAGGAAGCCACGTCCCAGAGGAGCTGTGAGCATACTGGAATTCGGGTTTTTTGTTGTTGTTGTTTTGTTTTTGTTTTTTTTTAAGGAAGAGAGGATCAGTGAGTGAGTGAGAATCTTTTTTTTTTTAAGAGAGAGGGACAGTGAAAGAGACTCAATTTTATTTAGTTTTCCACGTGGCTTTCGTTGCTCTGACACTTCGTTGTGTGTGTGGTGCTGGGGTTTGAACCTGCGTCCTTGCGCATGCCAGGCAAGCGCCTTAAGTGCTGAGTCACCGCTCCTGCCCCTTGGAATTCATTTTTTTAAATTAATTAATTAATTTTTTTTTTTTTTAAAGAGAGAGGGACAGTGAGAGAGACAGAGAAAGGGAGAAACAACTTTATTTAGTTTCCACATGGCCTTAGTTGCTCCAACACTCAGTTGTGTGTGTGGTGCTGGGGTTTGAACCAGGGTCCTCGTGCTTACCAGGCAAGCGCCGAAACCGCTGAGCCACCGCTCCAGCCCCTGGAATTCATTTTTAAAAATAAGTGCACACCTGAAATCCCAGCGACTAGGGAGGCAGAGGCAGGAGTCTCACAAGTTCAAAGCCAGCCTCAGCAATTTAGCGAAGCCCTAGGAAACTTAGACCGTCTCAAAATAAAAAAAAATGACAACACAAAGGAACGAGGGGGAGAAGGGAGGAATTGGTCGGGGCGGGGCTCGAACCCCCACAAATTCTGCAGCTCCTCCCACTTCCCCTCCCTCCGCTGGCCCCGCCCCGGCTTCCGGAAGCGGGGCCTGTTGCGCGTGCGCCGCGGGCGCGAAGCACGCCGGGAGTCGTAGTTCCGCCGCCGGACGGAAGTTGAGGAGGACGCGCGGCGGCATGTGGCCCCGAGTGCTGGCCGGGGAAGCCTGGGTGGCGGCAGGCAAGTGCCCGGCGCTGGGGCTTCGCCTCGCCGCTCGCTTCCCCGCGCAGCGGCTGCCGCAACGAACCCCCGGGAGCGGCCTGGCCCCGCGGCGGAGCCTGCACGCGACGGCGGCCCGGGCTCTCCCGCTCATTCCCATCGTGGTGGAGCAGACGGTACCGGCGGGGACTCGGCCCCGGGGCCGGGGGATGCTGGCCGCCTGACCCCTCACCTCCCTCTTTCTCGCCAGGGTCGCGGCGAGCGCGCCTATGACATCTACTCGCGGCTCCTGCGGGAGCGCATCGTGTGTGTCATGGGCCCGGTGAGCGCCCCGCGCCCGCCCCGACCGCGCGCCCCCTCGCGGGCCCCGCCCCGCCCCGCCTCACCCCCCCAGTCCCCGCCCGCCCTCGGCTCCGCCCCCCGCCTTCTCACGCCTCCCTGACGCCTGGGGTGCTCGCCCCGTCCCTGCGCCCCACATCAGCCTCTTCCCTTCCTTGCCCCCGATGGTCCCCACCGTTCCTGTGCTCCGCCCCCAGCCCCTCCCGGGTGCGAAATGCGTTTGGGCTTTGAGCCTCCTTCCCGGTTCCTGACCCTTACGCAGCACCCTAACTCTCTCCCACCCCCAATCTGCCCGCCCCACCTGCAGATTGACGACAGCGTTGCCAGCCTGGTCATCGCCCAGCTGCTGTTCCTGCAGTCTGAGAGCAACAAGAAGCCCATCCACATGTACATCAACAGCCCTGGTGAGGGGGCCTGGGTGCTGGGGTGCCCTTTGCAGGCTTCGGGTGCCTTGGGGCAACACCTGTGGTCCCAGATGTCCTTGCTATGGGGAAAAGCTACAGAGCTTTCTTCAGAATCCCCAGCGTGCCCGGAAACTGCTAAAAGGTGCCAGTTGCTTGCTTTTAAGAGTTGAATCACAAGCCAGCCCCTGACTTTGGCCTCTAGGATGTGACCTCTTTGATTCCACGCAGTTTTACCAGCTTGACCTGGTCCACATTTTAGAATTCATAGATTTTGCCTCCCAATTAAAAAAAACAATGCCATCTTGACTGAGCACCTGCTATGCGCTTTTTTTTTTTTTTTAAGAGAGAGGACAGTGAGAGACAGAATCAGTTTTGTGTAGTTTTTCACATGACTTTCATTTCTCAGACACTTTGTTGTGTACCTGGTGCTAGGGTTCAAACCTGCACACTCGCACATGCCAGGCAAGCGTTGTAACCACTGAGCCACCACTCCAGCCCCTATGCAGTCTTTTGAATTACTTTGTATGTATTTAAGTCATCAAACTCACTTCTCTCCACACTGAAACCCCACATGGTGGCTGCTGTTTAGTTCTCTCCAGTCTGCGCAGAGGGACTTGCTCACGGAGACTAACTTATCCAAGGTCAGAGCGATGATGAACTGCCCAGGCAGGGTTCGCACCCCAGCAGGCGGCCACAGAACTTCCCTCTTAGCCGCTGCTCTTTTCCATCTCTAGATTCTCTGAAAATTTTGGTAGATCTGGCTCCTTTAGCCCCACCTGTGCATGTGACAGTAGCTGACACTGAGCAGGGACTCCTGGTTTCCCCTACCAGGTCTGCCTCACCTGTTTCTGTCTCCTCGCTGCCCCTGGGGGCATTTGCATTGGTGCCCTTGCTTCTAAGGACTGTTGGAGACAGTGCGAGGGGTGGACGGGGAAGGCGGCGGGGGCGGGGGGGGGAGCTGGCATAGCTCCTCACTTGCTCCCCTGTCTGCAGGTGGCGTGGTGACCGCGGGCCTGGCCATCTATGACACGATGCAGTACATCCTGAACCCCATCTGCACTTGGTGCGTGGGTCAGGCTGCCAGCATGGGCTCCCTGCTGCTTGCTGCCGGCAGCCCGGGCATGCGACACTCACTCCCCAACTCCCGCATCATGATCCACCAGCCCTCCGGGGGCGCCCGGGTGAGTGTCAGCCTCCAAGCAGGAAGTCCAGACAGGAGGCACTGGGTGGAAATCAGTGTGTCAGTGTTTTTAAATGTAGGTCTCATCATTGTTCATGTACTGTGAGGCCAACACTCAGGAGACAACTGTCACTGCAAAGGTAGCTTGTTAATCCCAAGAGAAGTGGGCACAGTATGCAGGCCATGCCGGGAAACACCAGGGGAGTCAGGAGGCAGGAGCTGGGGAACCCAAGGTGGTTTCTGCAGGAAGCAATGGGCAAGGCAGGGTAAGCAACTCTGGTGGCTTTGAATCATTTCAGTGAGCTCTGGCATGCGGGGGCCCCAGCCCTGGGGTGACAAAGGCGGATGGTGGCTGGGAGACTATAAGGCCAATAAGGCTGTTGCAGAGGCGGGCCCTGGATTGGTGGGTTTACACAGGACACTGCACTCAGGCAAGCGGTTCTCCATCCATAAGAATTAGGTAGCTCTGGGGAGGGGCTGTTCCTACCTGGTTAGCAAGGCCCCAGATACAGAGAATACGAAAATACAGTTAACAGTAAAAGAAAAAAAAAAGATCAGGAGATTGAGCTGGAAGTTAGCTCAGAGGTAGGGTGTGTGCTTAGCTTGCGCCAGGCCCTGGGTTCCATCTGCAGCATGGCGAAAACTGAAATAATAAAAATAACAATAATAGGGGTTGGGGATTTAGCTCAGTGGCAAAGCGCTTGCCTAGCATGCGTAAGGCCCTGAGTTCGGTCCTCAGCCCTGAAAAAAAAAGAGCAATAATAAATATAGCCAGTACCAGCAGGAGGCCTTCCCATGCTGTCAAGGATGAAGCAGGAGGACTCGTCAGGCCCACCTGGAACCTGGAAGCCTAAAGCCCAGGAAACGCTCCCTGCTTCCAGCCTCCCCAGGAGCAGACTCTGATCCTGGCCTCCCCCTCCCTCCCCATGTCCCTCCCTCAGGGCCAGGCCACGGACATTGCCATCCAGGCGGAGGAGATTATGAAGCTCAAGAAACAGCTGTACAGCATCTATGCCAAACACACCAAGCAGAGCCTTCACGTGATTGGTGAGCTCCCCAGCAGGCAGGGCTTGCACCCCCTCATTTACACACCAGTGTGCGGGCATTGCCCTGAGTCAGGACATTTCCCCCTCGGCCGTGGACTTGCGTCCTGCGCACTGTAGGATATGGAGTGGTATCCCTGGCCTCCACTGCTCCTTGCTGATTGTGTCCTCCAGTTAAGACAACTAAATGTCTCTAAGAGCGGTGGTGTGACTCAGTGGAAGAGCTCTTGCCTAACGTGTGCGAGGCCCTGGGCACCATCCCCAGCTCCCAAATAACAGCAGTAAATAATCAGTTATTAGAAAAGGCACGTTGAAATTTCAGCGGGATTATCGCGGTCCTCTAGAATGGCTAAGGTAGAAGACGGGACTCCGAATGCTGACGAGGCCGCGCAGTAGCTGGAAGGCCAGCCCTCTTCGAGGGGGAGTGCAGATGTCTACCACTCTGCATAGCTGTGCGGCACTGTGGGGTAAAGCCCGGCTCAGGAAGGGATCCTGCGTCCTGCTCAGGGTGTCGCTGTGGGACTTGAGCACTGTGTCTGTGCACGGTGCACACAGGGATGCTGGTGGCGATTGAGTAGGGGCATGCTGTGCCGGCCATTCACCAGGTTTCATGCGGCATGGCAGTGAGAGTGAACGACCCATAGTGACACAGCAGCCCTCACGCAGAGTGGAGAAGTGTGACGACTCCCTCTGTTTCAACCCCAGAAATGGGCAGAGCCCAGCTGTGCTGTTAGCATGGGTGGATTCTGGGCCCGGGTGAGGACTGGTGGTGGAAGTGGCCCCGGCAGGGTTTTGGAGGTGCAGTCCTGTGCAGGCGTTCAGTCTGAAATTTGCCACACTGCTCCCTTCCAGTGGGTCCCCTTCCTGGGTGTGTATTATACATCAGTAAAAAGTTAAGAAAAAGAGAAAGGTTTGAAATAGGTGTTTGCTGAAGGGGAGACAGAGGCGCAGAGATGGGGAAGGCCAAGGTCACACAGGGAAGAATTGGCCGGATAGGCCATGGCTCAGCTCAGGCTCCATAACCAACCATGGGCTGGGTGGTGCAAACAGCAAGAATTTCTCTCTCAGTTCTGAAGGCTAAAGTCCAAGGTCAAGGTCAGCAAGGTTCTCCTGTTTTAGAGGGCCACCTTCTGTGGGTGTCCTCATGTAGTCTTCCTCCTCTCTTAAGGGCACTGATGCCATCCTGAGAGCCCATCCTTGGGACTTTGTCTAACCTGTTACCTCCCCAGGCCCCATCTTCAGATACCACCCCATAGAGGCTGAGACTTTGACATATGAATTTGGGGGATCCCAGGCCAGGCCCCAAGTCTATGCTCTTAACCTAAACCTGTGCTGCATCCTGCTTCTGCCTCCAGAGTCTGCCATGGAGAGGGACCGCTACATGAGCCCCATGGAGGCCCAGGAGTTTGGCATCTTAGACAAGGTTCTGGTCCATCCCCCCCAGGATGGGGAGGACGAGCCGGAGCTGGTGCAGAAAGAGCCCGTGGCAGCCCCAACAGACCCTCCTGCCACAGCAAGCACCTGAGAGCCAGACTCCCCTCCAAGGGAGCGTGGAGGGTCGGCCTGGCAACCCGCTCGCCCCTTGCTGCTGAGCCTGGAGGGGCTGCTTGAGGAACTTTGGATTTGGGGGTTGCCTCAATGGGCAGGGTAGTCTGGCTGAGACACTGTGATTTTAAATTAAATCTGTGTTCTTTGTTCCACGTCAGAGTCACCTTTGCCCACTGCTGTATGACGTCCTGCCCGCATGTGCATGTCACCAGGCCCCTTTGCCTATTCCCTGACCCCAAGTCTTGGACCATCCCTTCTTCAGCAGACTACTGAGGCTGTGACGTGTGGTGAAGAAAAAAGCCAGCTTGAATGAGCTTCCGTTCTTGGGGGTAGACAATTGAAGAAAGAGGCAGGTGTGCAGATGTGGGTGAGAGTGACCGTCCACATGGCACGCTCAGGGAACGCATCGCTGAGAAGGTGACATTTGAGCAAAGACCTGAACGAGTTGAAGGAGGGAGCCAGTCCAGGCAAAGACTGGACGGAGGAGTGGAAGAGATGAGATCAGGTGGAGATGAGCTGGGCATGGTGGCGCAGGCCTGTCATCCCCAGGACTGAGGCTGGGGCAGTGTGTTCAAGGCCAGCCCCAAATTTAGTGAGACCCTGTCTCAAAAAGGGCTGGGGATGCAGCCCAGTGGTAGAGCACTTGTCTAGCATGCATGAGGTTGTGGGTTTGATCTTCAATGCACGTGCGTGCGCGCGCGCGCGCGCACACACACACACACACACACACGGGATGAAGAGGAGGACTGGCTCCTGAGGTGCGGTGGGTGTGGTTACAGCAGAAACTTGGGCTGGGGGTGTGGCTCAGTGGTACAGCTTTTGCTTACTGTGCATGAAGCTTTGGGTACAGAAGCCTGGTGCTTATAGGAGACTTGGTATAATCCAAATGGGGGTTAATGCTGGCTCCAATGGAAGTGCTCAGATTCTAGATGAGATGTTAGTAGGAGAGCTCGCCAGAGGTGTGAGAGCAGTCGGCAACCAAGCTACTGGTTGGAAGTGGAGAAGTGGAGTGCTGTTAACTTAGGTGAGGGTGGGGGGAGCGGCAGGTTTGTGGGCAGGATCAAGAGCAATATTGGTATTGAATGTGTTATGGTTGATGTTTGAGGAGTTTTCCAGGGGATTCTAGCATAAAAGGGAGCGGAGGTCGGGGCCAATGTTTTGTTTTTTAAAATTTGGAGCATTTGGGGGGCTGTGATCATCAAAAGAATCTTTTAAAGACAATCACACGCTATGTTCAAACCTAAAAAAAGCAAACAGTACTTATTGAGAAGGGCAAATGAATGATACTTTTCACCGCAGCTCCCTAACCACGCACTTGGCTCGATCCCATAATCACAGGCTTGAGTCCTGTACACTTGACCCTTCGTATTCTGCTCTTAACCTCTGTCCCCGGCCAACCCCATAACCCAGACCCTGGTTTAATCCTACTTTGGATCCCAGGCCAGGACCTGTCCTGACCGTCATACCAGCTCGAGGCCATGCATCAGCTAACTTGGACCTTTGCCAGTGGAAAAGGCGGGGCCGGCACGGGGTAGGCGGCCTGGTGATACCGGCAATGCATCTAAGCTACTGGGGTCGATGGTGCCCAATAGAGTTGGAGAGGAGGCGGGCGCAGGAGAGCCAACAGCTTCACAGGGTGCAGGAGCAGCAACCAGTAGCCTTGAGCGAGAGGCGGAACCCTAGGGAAAGCCAATCACTGAAGGAAACTGGCGAGGACAGCCAATGGCTCCAGGGCGGGGGCGTTGCCCTGCACTTCAGCTTCCTCCGCGACCCGGCTCCGGCGCTATGGCCGGCAGTGGAAGGTTGGCCCTAAGGACGCTTCCCGGGCTAAGCTGGGTACGAGGCTCGACCCCGACGGTGCTGAGACGCCTACAGGATTCGGCTGTGGTTCAGCCCGGCTTCTTGAGCAAGGAGGAGGAGGAGACGCTGAGCCGCGAGCTGGAGCCTGAGCTGCGCCGCCGCCGCTACGAATACGATCACTGGGACGCGGTTAGGCCGGCAGGGGCGGGGCCTTGGGGAGGGCGTGTTGGGGGTGGGACCAGATCCAATTATTTGGGGGCGTGGTCAGGGGTGTGGGTACCCGGGGCGAGGCGTGGTCACGTTGGGGACCGGACTTAGAACTGATGTGGGGCGGGGCAAGGTATGGGCGTGGTCCAGCGTGGAGGGCGGAGCGTAGGGCTTGAGGGTCGCGGATTGGGAGGCAGAATCCTGGGATGGGGGGTATCACGCTGCGGGCGGGGCCTACCACTGGGATCCCGGTCTGAGGCCCTGGGGCTGGGGCCTTGCTGTAGGCGGAGCCACGGCGGGGCAACTGTCTGGATTTCGTGCGGAGGGTGGGACCTGGAGGATATAGACTCCCGGGACTGCAAGAACTGTGGAAATGAGAGCAGGGTCATAACTAGAGACAGGATCTGGAGCTAAGGAGTATTTGGGGCCAGAAATGGATGTGGAAGGAGATGAGGGAGGGTCATCAGTTGGGGGCAGACCAGGGTTTTGGGTGGGATCTGGTTGAGGGGTGGAGACTAAGACAATTGAATATCGGGGTGGGGCCAGCATTCCGGATCTCGAATTGGACCCAGGTGGGACCTGAGGTCGGGGGCTCCCAGTATGAGTGTGAGACCTAGCTAGGACCTTAACTGTGGCAGGAGCCAGGTTAAGGGTGAGATTGTGAGTTGAGAGGAGGTATAAAGATCAAGCTGGGAACACTAGTCCCTTGCTCTGGACTCTGCTCCTACTTTCCCCTCTGTGCAGGCCATCCATGGCTTCCGGGAGACGGAGAAGTCCCGCTGGTCAGAGGCCAGTCGGGCCATCCTGCAGCGCGTGCAGACAGCTGCCTTTGACCCTGGCCAGACCCTGCTGTCCCGGGTGCATGTGCTAGACCTGGAACCTCGGGGGTACATCAAGCCCCACGTGGACAGTGTCAAGGTGGGCGGAAGCCAGCACGTTGGCCCTCCCAGCTCGGGGAGGACAGGCCAGGCCGGAGCCTGACCCACCACTGTGCTGCCTCTTACAGTTCTGTGGAGCCACCATTGCTGGTCTGTCCCTGCTATCTCCCAGTGTCATGAGGCTCGTGCATACGCAGGAGTCAGGGCAGTGGCTGGAACTGTTGCTGGAGCCTGGCTCTCTCTATATTCTAAGGTGCATCTGATCCAAGGAGCCCCACCCTGCTGGTGTCACAGTGCTGCAAGCCCTGGTTTCATTGGCCTTCACAGCGTGGACTGCCATTACCCACGGCCGGCATGGGGATCTGCCTGGAACAGTTCTGCCTCAGCCCACCCACTCACAGTCTTGTTTTCCTCTTGCAGGGGCTCAGCCCGTTACGACTTCTCTCATGAGATCCTTCGGGATGAAGAGTCATTTTTTGGGGAGCGCCGGATTCCCCGGGGCCGACGCATCTCTGTGATCTGTCGCTCCCTTCCTGAGGGGATGGGACCAGGGCAGCCTGGACAGCCACCCCCAGCCTGCTGACCTCCAGGCCCATCCCTCTGCTTCACCCAGACCCCAGATTTGTAAATAAAGGTGGAGAAGGAACAGCAGCCTTTTTGCACTGGCTGTCTCCTGGGTGTTAAGCCCAGGGTCACACCCGCCCTCGGGGAGCCAAGGTGGCAGTTGGGGAGCATGCCAGCTAGCACAGTCACAGCCCAGGGGAGCAGATCCTTTATTGTGCTCGTTGCCAGGACCCAGCCCACCCCACTTCTTGTCTTCTTGCTTCCAGGCCTCCAATAAATAAGTCAGCCCAGCTCCTCCAGTGCACCAAGCCCAGGGAACCAGGGCACTGCTGGCACCCTCAGCCACAGCTGCAGGCAGCTGCCGAGAGCTGGGGCAGCCGCTGCCAGCGGTGGCGGTCATCAATGAACACCACATCAGCGTAGCGGGTAGGTCGGCAGCAGGGCCCACCGAGAGCTTGGCCCTGGCCTCGCAGTCGTGCCAGCGTCAGGCCATGCTGGGTGCGGGCGCCATGAGGGCAGCTCCCGGCGCAGTAGCGAAAGGTGACCTTCTCCTCCGAGGCATAGCCCAGGCCCAGCTCCTCCACGGGCAGGATCAGGCTCCACAGTTGGCACGGGCCGGCCAGGGCTCGGCGCAGGCGGACATAGGGGTGGTGGGTGTCTGGGGGAAAGGAGGAGTACTGATGAGGGCAGGTCCTCAGCAGGGAGGAGCTGGGAAGTCACTTGGGGTCCCCTGAGGGTTCTTACCCAGTGGTGGCCTCCAGGTCCCCCCAGTCTCTACTGTCTGCTTAGACGAAAACTCTCCCTCTGCAAAGGGAGCCCTGCGAGTATCCAGGCTCCAGCCGAGCCCCAGCTGCAGTGACAGGAGCAGTAGAAAGGCAAGCAGGACCCTCCCTGTGGCCATCGTGAGAAGCAGGTCCTGAGGCTGGGGGAGCCCAGTGCCTTGAATTTATCCCCGCCTGGGCCAGGGCACTAACCTCTTCACTGCCGGCCTGCGTCTCGCACAGCTGTCTCCGTCCTCAGGTTAGCCACTGGCTCCTTCTGCCCCAGGTCTGTCCTAAGAGTTAAGGGCTCCCCCACCCTGCCCATCCAGACATTCCACAGACCCATTTCCAGCGCCCCTGACGCCCCCTGATTTACGAGTCACACTGGCAGCCAGGCTGAGCCCAGTGCAGACAAGTGTCCCCGTTCCACCTGCTGTGTGGCAGGAGAGGTGGGATCCCTCCCCAACACAAGGCAGGTGCCAGAGTTCAGGAACCCCTTGTTGTGTCCCAGTGTGGCAGATGCGTGTGCGGGAAGGCGGCTTGGCAGGTGGGCTGGTCAACGGGGAGCCTTCCGATGACATGGCTCCCTCCTGGAGGATTAAGACATCATGCCCCTGTCTCCGGGCCTGGCTCAGCCTGCATCAAAACAGGAAAAGGGAGAGGCCAGGGGACAGCCCAGCATAGGACACACAGGGGCAGGGATTCCTGTCTTGGGAAGGCAAACCTTAGAATCCCGGGACTGCAGCCCCCCCGGGGATCTGACAGCAGTGGCCAAGGGGAGACTTCCAGGTCCAAGGTGGAGCCAGCAGCAGGCCACAAGGAGGCACAGGCTCCGGGGCTTCCACACCTAGACCAGTGTGACCCTGGCACTGAGGAGCTGCCCAGAGCTTTTGAGAAAGATTACAAACAGCTTGTTTGCTGTCTGAAGAGTGCCTGGTCCTACGAGCAGGAGAGGTTAAGACCTGGAGATGCTGCACACCACAACTGGGAGTGCAAATTGATAGGGGCTCTTTGCGTGTGCACTTGGCTGCTAAAATCACAAACGATGTCCTTTTGCCCCAGGAAACCTTCAGGAGGGCTTCCCACACGGGGGCCGAGCAGCAAGCCCAGGGGTACTCGCTGCTTGTTACCCGAGGGACGGAAACTGTCCACATGGCACCGCATCTGTGATTCTGTTATGGGGTTCTTGCAATTCGTATCCAGGTCACTTTCAGACAATAAAAGTCACTTATCTCAAGTCACCCTGAATGAACAGACCTACCCAGGTCTGAGACAGAGACTTAGGTCAAGACGCACATGGCAGGGGCTGGAGCGGTGGCTCAACGGTTACTGTGCTTTCCTGGCATGCGTGAGTTCATGGGTTCAAAATCCCAGCACCACATACATAGCGAAGTGTTGGAGCAACGAAGGCCACATGAAAGACAATAAAACTGATGCACGTGGCAGGGATAGCAGAGGTGAAACCACCAGGACAGGGAGTAGGAGCTGCTTTCCTGAGACCCAAAAAGGCCTGGCGGAAGGATGGGGAGGAAAGTTGGACCGCACTGGGGATTCCTGGGAATTAGTCTGATATCTCAGGCATGCCCCTCAGCAGCCAAGGGCCTGAGGAACTGGGTGGGGAAGTTTTCCACCTGCAGCTTCCAGCCAACAGCAGGTCAGAAGCCTGACCTCCCGCTGTTAGCCAGTTCACTCAGGACACAGATTCAAAGTGGCTGCAGCCAAGTCCTACCTCAGCCACACTGCAGTCCAGGAATCCCCTTGCACAGTGCCTGGTAGGGGGTGTGAATGCAGCGCCAGGCTTGCAAGGAGAAAGGGCACCCCAGAAACGCCTCAGGGACGGACATAGGGCCTAGAAGCTACCACCAGGAACAAGAGGCTGAGCCCTGGAAGCCACACATGAAGACTCTGAGCTGAGCCAGGTGTGGTGGCCACCTCTATAATCTCAGTGGTTTGAGGCAAGTGGATCTCAAGTTCAAAGCCAGCCTCAGCAACTTAGTGAGACCGTCTCAAGAGGGCTGAGGATGTGGCTCTGTGGCTGAGCAACCCTGGGTTCAGTCCCCAGTACCAGGAAGAACAACTGCATGAGATCCACACACAGAACGGGCAGGGTGGCACCGGAGCAGCCGGGAGGCGAAGGTAAAACCATCTCAAAATGAGTCGCCTGAAAAGTAAGTCCTCCAGGACTCCTGTGGACTGCACCCCAATTATAGAACCCAAGGAATGTCCAATGGGCAAGGGAACGCAGAAGAGGCTGACACACTGCAAGATAAGGGCGCTTAAGGACAAAAACACAAAGGGGATCCGACTTCGGGGAGGAGATCCAACCACCTGTGTGACTGAGATGTTGACACCGAACCCGTGGGGGTGCGCAGCGATGGCCCGGGACACCGAGGTGGTCCCGACGCTGACCCCATAGGGGTGCGCGATGGCCTGGCTGAGGCAACGCTGGGTGGGGAGAGGGTGCATGTGCAGCACCTGGGCTGTGCCAGCAAGTGTGCAGGTGCCTGCAGGTGACAGAGCAGGGGCTGGGGACCCAGGACACCAGGCAGCAGACATGCAGGTTTGGCTCAGGTGTTTATTGGGGCAGGTGGCCTCAGTCCTTGAGTGAGAAGTGCATCTTGTCATTGACCATCTTGCGCTCTGGGTTGAGGCGCTTCAGGATCTGCGCCAGCACGTTCACCGTCTGCTCACTGCTCAGCCCTGTTTTCTTGGTCTGGAACTTTTTCAGCAGGTCCTTGGTGGTCATGGGCTTCCGCGTCAGGTAGCGGCGCACAGCATCCTCGGTCACCTGCACGTCACTGAGCAGCAGAGGGCGGGGTCAGCGAGGTCCTCCTTGTGGCCTTGGCCCAGCCTCTGCTCCTCACCAACTTACCCACTGCAGGGTGTGGACTTCCCGGACGGCGGCTGTGGGGTCGACTTCCCGGACAGGCTCTGCGGTCCCGCGTCCAGCCGTAGCCGCTTGGCGGCCGGCGTCTCACTGGCCCGCTTCCCTGATGGAGCAGGGTCAGGACTGAATCATGGGGGTGGGAGGCTGGCCCCCTGGCCACAGGGGCTCGGGAGGGCATAGGCTTCTGCCATGGCCCATGGCTCACCTTGCTCCAGTTTGCTGGCGGCCGCCCGCAGCGTGGAGGAGGTGCTGCCCTCTGCGCTGGGAGTGCCAGGGCGGCTGTTGCCTCGCGAGCTGCCTCCCGACGGCTTCCGCTCCCTCTTGGGCGGTGTCTTCTTCTTCTGCAGAGGTGAGAGTGGGCGAAGAAGAGGTGAGATGGGCCTGTGAGCCTGCAGACAGACGCCCCTCTGCCCTACACAGGCTGCTCCTTACCGCCATGAAGAGGGCCGAGGAGGCCTCGCTGTCGATGTCGCTCTCCTCTGAGCTATCCGACTCATCACTGCTGTCTGTGGGGCCCAGGGAGCAGTCAGGACCAGAGCAAGGCCCCACGGTCACCTCCTCGCCTCCACCCAGGGGAGGGGCAGTGGAGCCCACCTTTCCTGCGCCTCTTCTCCTGCGGGGTTGGGGCCTTCTTCTCCTCTTCCTCCTCCTTGTCCTCCTCGGGCTGCTTCTCCTCCTCGCTCTCCTCGCTGCTCTCGCTGTGCTCGTCCACACCTGGAAGGACTGGGCCGTGAGTAGGAGGCCCTGCCCCGCCCACCGCCCCAGGCACCCGCGCCCCACCTACCCTTGGGCCCGTCCTCCTGTTGTGGCACTTTGGGCTTGCCCTCTGCCTCGTCCTGGGAGCTGCTGTGAGACACAGGCGGGCACAGGGTGAGTGGCCACCTCCGTGGGGCCTGCCAGGCTGTCCCACCTGCCTCCTGCTGGCCTCCCGTCTGCCTCACCTGGAGCCGTCAGACATGTAGTCGACTTCCTGGCCCTCAAAGTCCCCGTCATCACTGTCCTCGAAGGCCTCGTCATCCGAGCCCTTCTTCTTCTTCTTCTTCCGGCCTGCCTTGGTCAGCGGTGCCTTCTTCTTGGCCTTGGGGGCTCTGCTGCCTGGTGGAGGGTGGGAGGGGACTCAGGCCATGGACCCGTGTGTCTTTCAGGTTTTATAAAGTTCAGAGACCTGGGCATCTGGATGACTGGGCCCCAGGGCTGCCAGTTCTTCCAGAGGCAAGGGTGGTGCTGCAAGCCCAGTCCCCACCCCAGGGCCAATCCCACACAGCAGCACCCACCAGAGTCCTCCAACCCAACCGCTCCTGAGCATGGAGTGGAGGCCCCAGTAGAGGCTTAGCCTCAGCTGTCCCCGCTCCTCCCTCCCAGGTGGCCTGCAGTCCTTTCCAGGGTGAGAGTAACAACAGGCCTCTCATGGTGGCATCAGCTTAGGTGCCCTCACCCTCCTCGCCACTGGCGTCGCTGTCGTCGGAGGACATCTCCAGGTCGTCCTCCAGGTCATGGATGCGTAGCTCGCTGGCCTTCCTGCGGCCCCGCTTCTCCTTCCCCTCCTCATCCTCGTCCTGGTCCTGGTCCTTGAGCCGCCGCTGCTGCATGATGCTGAAGTGGTTCAGGACCTTATTCCTCCTGCAGCAGGTGGGGGTAAGGGGGCCTCCGTGAGACCCATGTGCGCAGGAACCACAGACGTGGCCTTGGCAGGGGACGCAGCCCGAGTCCTCAAGGAGAGGGCTAGGCTGGCGCCGGGGTCTCCATGTCACAAGAGCAGCTCTGCATTTAAGGAGAAGTGTCAGGACCACACCCGACAGCACGCGCAGTGCTCAGCGCCGTGTGCAAAGAGAAGTTGCCCGCTACTAAAGTCTACAATGAAAAACGGAATCGTGTGTGTTACAACTATTAAACAGATGGGGGCTGGAGTGGTGGCTCAGCGGTCACGGCGCTTGCCTGGCATGCGCAAACACAGGTTCAAACCCCAGCACCATGTATACAACAAAGTGAACGAGGAACGAAAGTCACATGAAAAACTAAATGAAAATTGCTTCTTCCTCCCTCCCTCACTGTCCCCCTCCTTCTTTAAAAAAAAAAAAGATGGGAATGGTGGCTCAGAGCTCGGAGCGCTTGCCTGGCACCACGAGGACCCGGGTTCAAACGCCAGCACCACACACACAACGAGGTGTTGGAGAAACAAAGGCCAAATGGAAAAATAAATAAAATTGATTCCCTTTTTTTCTTTGATAGAGAGAGAGTCAATTCTATTAAATTTTTCATGTGGCCTTCGTGGCTTGGACACTTCCACTGTGATGTGAACCCATGTCCTCGTGCTTTTCCACTGCTGAGCCACAGCTCCCGCCCCTCTCTTAAAAAAAAAAAAAAATGGAGAGAGAGTGAAGCACTGATGTATAGACACAAACCCTGAGGACACTGGCTCAGGGACCCCATCAGCCACCTTGGGCTGGTGTGGCTCAGTGGGACAGCACTGCCTGGCATGTGCAAGGCCCTGTGTGGTTCTGCCCCAGCATCAAAAAAAAAAAAAAAAAGTCAAAATATGCAAGGACACACACCGTCCACTGCAGGACTCCACTCGGGGTCCCTGCAGTCATCAGATCCAGTCTGAAAGGAGCGTGGCGGGTGTCAGGGGCTGGGGAGGTAATAAAACAACAGCAGATGGGTGATGACCAAATGTCCTGACACTCTGCTTCCAATGTGCCTGTGTACACGTCAGAAAAAGCTGCATTAAAACAGCTGTCACCAGGCCCACGGCCCTTGAGGCCTCAAGGCGTCCAGCCCTGCAACTTCCTGGCTGAGCAGACTGAACTTGGTATTCAGAGGCAGACTCTCCCTAGGCAGAATCTCATTCCTGTGATTCTATAAAACAAGCTTTCCTCCTGAACGCTTTGAACGCGCTTCCAAAGACAACGCAGCAAACACATGAGAGAGCAGAAAACTCCAAAGTGGGAGCCTGCAGAGGGCTACGATAAACCCTCCAAGGGCCACGCGGCAGAGCAGGACAGGCAGTGGGGAGCAGAGGGCCTCTGGCTGGAAGTTAACCCAGGAGATGGTGGCTGGATCCCAGCCAACCTGGGCCTAATTCAAAAATGTCAAGACTCAAAAAAATGATTAAACAAAGGGGTGGGGTGTGTTTCCACCCTGAGGGCTGCGACCACTTTAGTACCTGCCACCTGGTGACACATGAACACACGTGTCTAGAGTGCCCTCCCGCACTGTGTGAATGCCCAGGGCAGCAGTGACTTGCATGTCACATCCTCAGCAGGGCATGCAAGGCCCATGTTCCCAGCCCTCCCCACAATCACTTGGCTCCAGCCCTTTGTGCCATGTCGTTGGTCCCTCCACTGTGCCTGTGTCACGCCCATTTCCAAGGCTGGGAATGGCATGGCTGCCTCAGGAGGCCCCTCGAGTGCCCTACGAAGGACCCCACGGCATACAGCAGACGCTACAGCGCAGCTCATCCTGCAGGTGACCTCCCGCTGCAGGCTGGCCCACGCTCTGGCAGCTCCCGCCCTGGGCTCCCCAGCTCTCTATGTCCATCTCCCTGAGAGCTCCCTGTGGATGGGGTGGGTCTCCTGGGCCTGGAACGCTCACCTCTCCCACTCCTCCTCCGCCTCCTCAGCAGTGAGCGTGCGGTGCCGGGCCAGCGGCGTGAAGTTGTACCAGTTGTGCACGGGGAATGCTTCAAATGCCCCATCGGGACACTGGGTGAAGATGTAGTAGGACGCGTTCTCCGTCACGCCTCCCTTCTTTATGCCCTTAAACCTGCAGGGAGCCACAGTCAGGTCATGGCCTGGCCCCGGAACTGGCGCACAGGGCCTGCCTGGGTCCTGCCTGTGCCCCAGATCTGCCTCTTCTGCAGCACCTGCCTGGGTTCCCCAAGCAAAGCCCACGACGGGCACTGAGCAGGCCTGGAGGGCAGCTGGAGAGCAAGGACAGCATGCTCCTTCTCAGCAGAGCAGGTTCAGAGCGGGGCTGTCTTGCTCTGCTGCATGGGCTACAATCAGGAACCCAAGAAGCCACATGGGACCAGATCTGAAGTGCACTCAACCCAGGCCACATCTCCTTGAGCCAAAATGACCGCCCCGCTTTCTAGTGACTTGACACCCAGTGCCCATCGTCTGTCACCAACACGTGCCCTTCGTCAGCCTGCCTTCACTCCCACTGTGCAGGATGTGCTCTCCATGAGGTCATCCCAAGAGTGCAGGTGGCCCCCCTGGTGCATTCCTGCCTGATGGCACTCCGGGCTGCCACAGAACCAAAACTGAAGAGGGAGCGCAGGCACCCATCACGCAGCCGGAGAAGCGAGGTTCGGCACGCACGGGTCAGGGGGTGTGGACTGCTCCCTAACCTGGCCCAGCCCCACTGTCACTTACTTCCTGCCCGACTTTCCATTGACGCGGAGGAGCCAGGGCTGGTCCTCGGGCCGGAACTCCTTGAGGACGATGCCGTACTTCTTCCGCCGAGCCTCCTCCCGGAGCTTGCGGTTGAACTCACTGCCAGCCCCTGACTCAGGCATCTCCTCCTCCTGATAAATCTTCTTGTTGCTCAAGTCCCTCTCCAACCGGGCCTGGAGGGCAGGAAGCAAAGCCTGTCAGGGGCCCACCCCTCCTGGCTGTGCCTGTCAGGACCCTGACTCGTCCTACGCTGCACTCCAAAGCCAACTTCCCATTTGGCAAAAAGGGTACAGGATGCTAGCACCTGAAGAATCTGGGTGAAGGGAATTTGGGACTCACGAAAATGACTGATTATTGAATGGAGCAATTATAAAAACATACTATAAGGAAAGTACTCTCAAAACACCTCGTACTTTCCCTTGCATTTACGAGAAGCACTTTACGGCTTCTCCTGGACACAGCTGACTTCCAGCATCACCACTCTTGAGCTTTTGGTGAAAGTGGTTGTTACCTGAACAGAAGCAGCACACAGCTGCTGATAACGGATAGCTGAGCAACTACTGGACGAGCCGTGCACACGGAGTGGACTCACTCAACGAAGGGATGGTCCACGGCTCAGACAGGACGGAGACAGGGAGACTTCTCCACACTACTCAGAACAGCAAGAAATTTAAAACTTATGAACTGTGTATGGGGCTGCAGCAGGTGGCTCTGCGATTATAGCGCTTGCCTGGCATGCGTGAGGTGGGTTCAAACCCCAGCACCTCGTACACAACGAAGTCTCAGAGCAACAAAACCCACATGAAAAACTAAATGAAATTGATTCCTTCTCTCCTTCTCTCTTTGTCCCTCTCTCTTCAAAAAACAAAACAAGAAGCTAGAGTGGTGGCTCAGGGGTTATGTAACAGTGCTTGCCTAGCATGTGCCAGAACCCGGGTTCAAACCCCAGCACCACATGCACAATTAAATGTTGGAGCAACAAAAACCAGATGAAAAACTAAATAAAATTAATTCTCTCTTTCTGTCTCTCACTGTCCCGCTCTCTTAAAAAACAAAAACGAAAACAAAAAAAGCCCCAAAAAACTGTTTATATCTGGAATTTTCCACATAATATGTTCGGATTGCAGTTGACTGTGGGCAACTGAAACCATGCAAAGTAAAACTGAGGAGAGGGGTTACGAGAAACAGAATCATCCTCAGTTCTCTGGAGAGGGGCTACGAGAAACAGAATCATCCTCAGTTCTCTGGAGAGGGGCTACGAGAAACAGAAATCATCCTCAGTTCTCTGGAGAGGGGCTACGAGAAACAGAATCATCCTCAGTTCTCTGGCCCTCACTCCTTAATATTCATTCTGAACACAAATTCTTTCAGCTCCCCTCCAGCCACTCTTCACAACCCCCATTTGCTCAAAGCCCATCACCCCCACCCTTCAACTGCCCTCAGACTCACTATAGCCAGAATGACCTACAACTTCTCAGTTAAAAACCCTCTGTGGGCTTTCAATGTCTCTTCTAGAACTTCTGACAGTGCAGGTCGGGGGCCATCTGTAGGTCCACTCCTTTGCCCAGATAAATCTAGGTCAAAATGGCCACTGTCTGACTAACCTTACTTAAGAGGATGCCCAGCAGCTTGGCCTGGGCTGTTGTCATCATTTTATTTGCATTTGGAGACAGCTGAGGAAACCAATCTCTGTTGCTCTGTGAGTGTGTGTGTGATAGAACTGGGGACTGAACTCAGCACTGAGCTATATCCCCAGTCCTTTTTATGCAGCTCACCACAAAGCAACATCCCTGGTTCTCTTTATTTTTATTTTGAGACAGGTCTGGCTAAATTGCCCAGGGTGGCCTGGAACTTGTAATCCTCCAGCCTCAGACCTTCCAACAGTTGGGATGAAGGTGTGCACTATTACATCTGGCACCTTAGCTACTACTACAGCAATCAAGTCCAGGGTCAGATTCTCTAACCCCCACCCTACAGCCCAGAACCAAGGACTTACCTGATTCCACGTAGCAAAGTTGACTTTATCGGCTGCATTGAAAGCCATAATGTTGTATTTTTTGGTTGTGTTCCTGGAATGGGCAGAAAAGTCAGTGCTAACTCAGTCAGATATCCAACAAACCTTGTGTGCTGAGAACACAGGCGACTCCAAGGATTCCCAGTTTTTCAGGGAAGCTAGATCCATCCCCTCCCAACCCCATGAAGAGCAGGAGGAACAAAGATTCCAAGGGACCCAAAAAACGTGGGGATAACTGAGACCTTGGCCTGGGGAGGAGGGAGTGCAGGCAGGACCAGAATTCACCACTAAAAATGGAGTCACAGTGGGGACGGGAGGGTCACTAGCGGCAGAGGGAACAGCACGTACAAAGGCCTGACCAGTTAGAACGTGAGCAAAGTTGCTGACAATAAATTAAGTTTTAACAGCTGCTTAGCTGAGCGACGACGCCCACTGCAGCCTCTAATGCTAGGCCAGAGGGCTGAATCGTGCAACGCAGGGATGCGCTCGTCCATTCGCTCAAAACCCGGTGAGGACTCAGCTCAATCCCAGTCCTGCCCGCGCCCCGCGCCTCCCAGTCTGGACGGAGCATCTGGCCAGCACAGACGCCTGGAGCGCGCGAAGGTTGCGATTTCCTTTGGGAAGCGGGGGCGGGAGGAGCGGGAGGCAGGACCAGGGACTTACTTGGGAACTCGAACAACGTACTCGGTGACATTCTGGCTGCCAGGCGCCTGCGAAGAGAAGAGGCGGGTGGCCAGTGAGTAGGGGCCGCGAGGACGACGAGGGGACCCTGGAGCCCAGCCTCATTCATACTCACTAGCGCCGCCATGGGCGGTGGTTCGCGTGCGGTCCGACCTGGCTTCCGTTCGTCCGCCCGGGGGCCCGCGTCCCTCAGTCCCCAGGTAGCCGCGACCTGAGCGTCAGGTCTCTGCGAGGTCCAGCGAAGAACTCCAGCACTGAGCGCCGCTCGCCTTAATAAAGCCTCCCGGAAGGGGCGCGCCCTCGCCTACTTCCGCGCCTGCGCGCCGCCCAGCCCGGAAGCGGAACTCGGCAGCAGACCGTGTTGAGACGGCAGCTTCCTCCGTGGCTGTAGGCCAGTCAAGACCGACAGTCGTGTCTTCCCCTCCCCGCCCCATGTCAGGTTCAGCACGCCCAGGCCCAATCCGAGATAAATTAACCGCCTCCCGTGGCCGGCGCGCCCGTGCACCGCGCGGATAACGCAATCACGGCGCGGAGGAACGCCTTCCTTCATGACGTCACGGCCAGGGGCCGCGGGGCAACCTGGGTAAGCTGGAGGAAAGGTTCGCATCTCGCGAGCTCCCGGGTGTGTTCTGCGCACGCGCTGCTGCGCGCCGGAAGTGGGTGCGAGGAGGTCGCGTCACCATAGCAACCAAGGCTCACTGTGCAGGTCGAGGAGCCGCCTGGCTCTGCTTGGCCGGTTTAGGGCTCGTTTCCTCTGCTGCCCCGGCGAGTAGGGGTATCTCCAGCCTCTGGCAAAGTGATCGGGGGTGAGGGGTGCCTTGTGACGTAGAGCAGAGCCCGGAGGGGTCAGGGACTGGGTGGGGATGTGGTGCGACAACCCCAAGGGATACAGGATGGGTTTGTGCAAGTCCAAGCTGCCCCAGATGGGGAAACCGTTGAGACCCCAGGAACAGGGTAATCTCTCGGGGGTAGCTGGATTACTGGGGGGGAAAGGAGACTAGAGGGCAGGAAGAGGGGCAGGTACCCCCTTCATCCGGGTGTGTACACCCCTGCCCATCACGGCTGCGCATGCGCCGGGTCGTCCACTCGCTGCTCCATTTCGGAAGTAGTTAAGTGCCTGAGTTCTGATGCTATAAGGTTAAACCAGTTCCTTGTCTTCTTGGAGATTACAATGTAGCAGAAGAGGCAGACTCAGAAAACGGTATCCACACCCAAGAAGGGAACAGGAGAAGCTTTCAGCTGGGCATTGAGGGATGCATAGGAATTAAACAAAGGGGGGGAAGCAAGATACAAAAAACTGGACCGTAAACTACTGAGTGTCCTCGTATGTGGTGCTTTTGGACACTCATTTATTCCCCATCCACGACTAGATGTCAGAAACCACAACTAGGGGGAGGCTAGGGATGAGTGAATCAAACAGCCAGGGACGCGGAAACAAGCAAACAGGGACAATGATACCTGATGGTGGAGACTGCTGTGGAAGAAATGGGGTTCTGAGACAGGTCTCTTTAGGAGACATCAGGAAGTCCAGATGGGTGAGCTGACCAGAAGAAACCGGTAGGCAGGGATTTTCCTGGTGGAGGGAACAGCAAGGAGATATGAATTGGGCAAGTTCCGGAACAGAAAGAACACAGGGGCAGGTAGTATGGCATGAGCCTGAGGCCAAGCAAGCCTGTACTCTCAACCAGGAAATGGGGAGCTTCACTGAGATGCCATGACTAAGGGCTGGGCACCCACCGCAGCTCACAGCCAGAGGCCACAAGAGGCTAGGCCCAGAGACTATGCCCAGTGTCACCCAGAGACGCACACTAGCCTGTGGACACAGTCCCATTGGTGCCGGCTGGTCCCTGTGGACACTCACCATGTCCCCCTTCTCCCCCCGGGCACCCCAGACATCCTCAAGTCCTCCTTAATCATCTTCGTGGTGGGCGGCCCAGGCTGTGGCAAAGGGACACAGTGCAAGAATATGGCCACTAAGTATGGCCTCTTCCACGTGGGGCTGGGTCAGCTGCTGCGGCAGGAGGCCCAGAGGAGCACACACCGAGGCCGGCAGATCCGCGACATCATGCTGCAGGGGCTTCTGGTACCCACGGTGAGAGCTTGTGGCAGAGTAGGTGGAGGGTGGACATCAGGACAGACTTTCTGGGAAGGCTGTGTCTCTGACTTGGCTACTGCCTTACAGTGCTGAGCCCCCTGTCTGGAAGATGGGGAGACTACATCAGCAGCTGTGTTGGGGACCTGGGGTGCAGCTCAGTGGTAGATAGCATGCTGAGCATGTATTCGCTCCCCAGAAACCCCCCGAAAAAAAACAAAAAAGGTCATGGTGCGGGTTGAAGACCTCATGCCTGGGGCTGGAGAAGTGGCTCAGTGGTTACAGTGCTTGCCTGTCATGTGGCAGGACGTGGGTTCGAACCCCAGCACCACGTACACACTGAAACGTTGGAGCAACAAAAGCCACATGAAAAACTAAATAAAATTGATTCTCTACCCCCTCTCTCCTTTCTCTCTCTCTCTCTCTTTCTCACTGTCCCTCTTTCTTAAAAAAATAAAAGACCTCATTCCTATAAAGTCCTTGGAAGGGGGTTGGGGATTTTAGCTCAGTGGCAGAGCGCTTGCCTAGCACACACAAGGCCCCGAGTTCAGTCCTTAGGCCTGATAAAAATAAAAGTCCTTGGAAGTGTTGCTGGCACTTTAGTAAAATGAAAACAGCATTTCAGGTGACAGATTGCATGTCTGCAGAGTGCATCAGCTGCAGATTGAAAGTACTCAGAGGTTCCCCCGTTCAGCAGTTCTTCAACCACACCGCAGTAACAGCTGTCCCCAGCCGTCACCTTGTGTGTCTAATGTGACTTCAGGTCTCTAATTGGGCTTGCAGAGGCTCCATGCAAATACTATGGCCTTTCATATGAGGGACTTCAGCGTTCTTGGATTTCTAGTGTCTGTGGGGGCCCTGAAACCAATTCATTTGTGTACTAAAGGACACAATGTTTATTCCCTTTGTAACCCTGTGAGTGTCACTGGCTCCTTCTGAAGGTGTTTCCTAAGCTGTAAAAGGAAGGTAATCCCGGTACTACCTCATAACACCATAGAGATTAAATGACAGCCTGTCCCCAGGCAGACACTCACCCACCCACATTTCCACTGAGCTGGAAGTGTCGCTCAGTTCTAGAGCACCTGCCTAGCCCGTGTGAGGCCCTGAGTTCAGTTCCCACCACTGGAAAAAAGAAAAATAACCGTTTCATAGGGCATCAGAGCAGACTCAGAATCCCGGTACAGACAGAATGGTGGTGTCCAACTGTAGTCTCTGCTTCTGGGGAGTTCAAGACCAGCCTGGGCAACGTAACAAAACCGTCTCAGAATAGCAAGAGCAAAGGCTGGAGTGCGGCTCAGTGGTTCCAGCGCTTGCCTGGCTTCTGCAAGGTCCCAGGTTCAAACCCCAGCACCACTTACACAACCAAGTGTCGGAGCAACAAAGGCCAGCTGGAAAATAAATCAAGTTGATTCATTTTTTTCCCTCTCCCTTCCTCTCTCTTAAAAAAAGAAAAGAAAAGAAAAGAAAATGGCGTAAGCTTCTATTCTCAGCAGCTCTGGAAGCTGAGGCAGGAGGATCACCAGTCCTCCTCAGCAACTTAGCGAGACCCTGTCTTAAAATAAAATTAGAAAGAGCTGGGGATGTGGCGCAGTGGTTAAGCACCTCAGGGTCAATCCCCAGGACCAAAGAAAACCAAACCACCCTTCCCATCCACCTTCAGGAATTTAGGGCTGGGGTGTGACTCCGCGGTGGAGCTCCTGCCTAGCAAGCAGACTCTGGGTTCCATCCCCAGCACCAGAGAATCCAGGGCGGTGTGGGACATTGTCTCCTCACCCTCACCTGAAGTCCACGCTAAGGAGAGACCACTGCAGAAACTGGTCCTCCCCGGAGGAGGTGGGCGAGGGAGAGCCCAAGCACTGACTCCTCCTCCTCCTTCTCAGGGCCTCATCCTAGACCTGATCAGCAGGAACATGTTGTCCCACCCAGAGAGCCGGGGCTTCCTCATCGACGGCTTCCCCCGGGAGCTGAAGCAGGCCAAGGAGTTTGAGCGCATTGTGAGTGTCCCCAAAGTGTGTGTGTGAGAATGTCCCTCCTCCCCCACCTCAGCTGAGGCTGCCCTGCCTGGAGATTGGAGGGGCTGAGGCTCAGGGAGAGGAGATGACAGAGGAAAAGGAAGTTTTCTGTTATAAACAACAGGTTGTTAGAAGCTTCTAGAACCTGGGTGAGGTGCTGGTGAGCTCTCTGAGGGCAGGAAGGAAGTCATTTCAATTTCTTGCTGCCCACAGAGGGCAGTGGGCTTAGCATCCTGTTAAGCCATGGAGCAGGAATCCAGTCGGCACCCCTTCCGGTGGGTTCTGCGTTCGTGGAGGGGTTAAAAAGTCCCTTGGGAGCTTCTATCCAGCCTCCACCACCTCAATTGTGTGACCCTGGGCAAGCCTTTGATCACCTGTGAAAAGTAAGAATGATAGTGGTGTGAGCGCGTGGAACATTCCAGAAGATGAATTCGTCCGTGCAGCGTTGAGAAGAGCGCTGGGCTCTGCAGAAGCCCAGGAAGCGATCGCACTGCTGTTGCCATGGGGACGTGCAGGCGCGAGTTGCCAAGTGAGTTTTCCAGAGAAGCCGGTGTTTTGGTGTGGAAGCTCCCCGGCTTCTTAAAAAAAAATGTGTAACACCGCACAGCCCAGACGGAGCTGGGCGGACACAGGGGCTAGAGGCCCAGGCTTTCCAGCTTCCGTCTGCAGCTCTGCCACCACATGTAGGGTCCGTTGAGCTGGCCCTGTCACAGGGCACCTGCTTCAGGCCTGCTCCAGGCTGGGGTTGGGGCGCACAGAGAAAGCAATCGGCTGGCCCTGGTGGAGCTCCGGGTGTGAGGAAGAAGGGAGCCCCTTAATGGCCTTGAACTTCATCAGAGTGAGCCCACAGAACTGCCTCCATGGAGGGGCGGACAAAGGGCAGGGCCCCACCCACCCGTGGGGACAGCTGTCCCAGTCCCCAGTGACCTTTGATTCCACCAGAGTGCCAGGATTTCTTTGAAGGGACTTTAAGTGGAATCCCACAAGTCCCAGGAAAGCCTGGAGATCTCCCACCTGCCCGGCAGTTTCTCTGTTCCAAACAGCACTGAAATGATCCCATGATGCCAGCAGAGCCTGAGTAGGTGCCGCACAGGGCCTTTCGCAAAGTCCAAGTTCACATGTGAAATAACCACAAGAACCCTGCTCTGACGGGCCCCGCGCTGGCTCCTCTCCCATCACTCAGTCTCCACATCCCTACCCTGGAAAGGTCAGTGCTGTGTTGCACCCGGGAGCTGCTGCGTGGCGTCTGCAGCTGAAGAGCAGGGTCTGTGCCCGTCCTGTGAGGGCAGCTCCCTACCTGTTCAGTTGCCCTCAGGATCCAAACGTGATCAGGTCCAGGACCCCCTTGAGGACGGCAAAATGGAAGGATCTCAGGGACCTACGGTAAAGGGCATGGTGTGTGCACAGAAGCTGTGCACACTTTTCCGAGGGCTTTTTCGTTTTATGATTTAAATTTTGTGGTGCCGGGAATGGAATCCGTGGCTGCATACCTGCTAGGCGAGTGCTGTAGCACTGAAATACACACCTAGTCCCCTCCTGTGGACTTTAATCTTCTCCAAATGGCTTATGGTTCCTGGGGCGGCCTCCATGCTGTGTAAGTCGTGGTCACATTGTGTCATATTGTTGAGGGACTAACAGCAAGGAAAGAAGCTGGGTGTCATAGCACACATGCTGTAACCCCAGCAGATCAGAAGGCTGAGGCAGGAGGATCACAAGTTCAAAGCCAGCCTCAGCAACTTAGCAAGGACCTGAGTAACTTAGCAAGACCCTGTGTCAAAATAAAAAATGAAGAGGGCTGGGGATGTGGCTCAGTGGTTAAGCACCCCAGGGTTCAATCTGTGGTACCAGAAAAAATAAATAAAAAAGCAGCCAGGTGTGGTGCACACCTGTAATCCCAGCGATTTGGGAGGCTGAGGCAGGAGGATCGCAAGTCCAAAACCAGCCTCAGCAGCTTAGCAAGACTCTGTCTCAAAATTAAAAGGGCTGGGGATGTGGCTCGGTGGTTAAGCGCCACTGGGTTCAATCCCCAGCACTACTATTACTAGTAGTAATAATAAGTAACTAAACAAATATTTTCCATCTGTGTGTGTTTGAATGGCAGAAACAAATACAGAAGGCCAAATCTCAAAGTGCTTTTATTTACCCCCATGGCAAGTGACATTAAATTTTCAAGGACCCAAGTAGCAATATCACTGCCTTAAAAGGTGAAAAGTGTAGAAAGGGAGGCGATGGCATTGGGCATGCTGGGCCGTGGCGCCGGCAGTGAGAGGGTGCGAGCAGCTCCAGCCCGGGGTCCGTGGGGGTCTGGAGTGGACAGTCGCTGTCCTCACAGGGGGAGAGGTCGCGTCCTCTGTGTCTCACTGCTGCCCGTGGGGGAAACGTCCCAGACAACAGGTGTGAAAGGCACAGGAGTGGAGCAGTAGGCGGAGGCCCCGCACCAGGTGAGGCCACTGTGTCAGAGTGGCCTCGCCCGCGCTGTCCGCCTGCAGTCCCCTGCAGTCCCTTTGCCAGCGACGTGTGTGCAGCCTGTGCCAGTTGCATCGTGGCACCTCCTCCCCAGAGCGCGCCAGCAGCCACGTGTGGGAAATGACCGACGCTAAGCTTGGTGCTGCCTAAGTGCCATGTCTCTTCAGGCCGCTTGGTTGACTGCGGGGCTTTGCCTGGAGTCTCCCTGGGGCCGCTCCTGACCCACAGCATCGCTGTGCACCCTATGGTTAACTGCAGGGAACGCGAGAGCACGGAAGCAGCAAAGCACTGTAGCGAGTCAACTTTGTTTAGTTGTTCTCGTGGCTTCGTTGCTCTGACACTTTATTGTGTTCTTGGTGCTGGGGCTTGAACCTGCGTCCTTGCGCAGGCCCGGCAAGCGCCGTGACCACCGAGCCACTGTTCTCGCCCCTAACTGCAGGCTTTCTTGAATCCAAGTTCATTACGTTTTTTTCCCATTCATGAATAAGGACGTGTAAAGTCACTGCCCTCCCATGATCCCACCTCAGTGCGTAACACCAGCAGATTGGCGATGGATATGCAGGTTTCTGTGAGCGTCAAACAGCCTTTTTCTGCTTGCGTCTTTGGTCACGAGGTGGCCGCTGCGGCTGGCTGGCTCCACCGTGGTGACTTTTCTCCAGCGCATCTTCTCTCTGCCTCGCTTATGTTTTCTTGCAGTTTGCTGAAGACCCCAGGTGTCCGGTGCACTCTAGTGTCACGTGGTAGCTTCTTGCTGATCGCAAAGTGCTTATTTATTCTTAGTTTTTGTTGGTCCCATCCCCAGCACCAGCAAAACCAAACACCAACAAGCGCCTTGCAATGGCAGAATGCACACCGTGTGCATGCTGAGCATGTCTGTGATCCTGGCTTCCGTCCTCAGCACAAAACCAAACCAAACCCAAACAACCAGCCAGGTTCCCCTTGGGCTCACAGAGGTCCTTTGCTGCTGAACTTTTTTTTTTAAGAGAGAGGGACAATGAGAGAGACAGACAGAATCAGTTTTATTTTAGTTTTTCACCTGGCTTTCATTGCTCAGACACTTTGTTGTGTACGTAGTGCTGGGTTTTGAACCCATGTACTTGCGCATGGCAGGCAAGTGCCCTAACCACTGAGCCATCATCGCTCCAGCCCCTTTTCTGCTGAACTTTGATGGTGGTGGGGCTCTTGTGTTCTGTCTTTCACCGAGCAGTTTGGTTCCTCCAGGGATTGCTGGTAAGTCAGCATGGAGCACTGTGAATCGACACAGTTGTGTTTTGCATCATTTCAAGAAGCTTCTGTATGTCTGATGGCTCTGCTCTTAGCAAGGAGTCTGTGGGAGCTGAAGGATGTCTCTCAGCAGGGAGTGGTGGTCACTCTTGTAATCCAGAGGTCTGGGAAGATGAGGCAGGAGGATCATAGGTTCCAGGTCAGCCCGAGTGATTAGTGAGACCCTGTCTCAAAATAAAAATGTAATAAACGCTAGGGGTAGCCCAGTGGTAGAGTGCCCCTGGGTTCAATCCCTAGCGGTAAAAACGAAAAAGACCCTGGCAGGGGTGTGGCTTGCTGATGGAGCACTTGTCTAGTATGTGGGGTCGTGGTTCCATCCCAGCATGTGGGCGCACACACACCAACAATACAGTAAATGATAATAAAAGTCCTACCCCCTAGGACCTCCGAATGTGACTCTGCGTTTGGAGGCAGGGTCTTCGAGGAGGCTGGTTAACGTGGACCCATTAGGAGATCCGAGATCCGTAAGAGATTAGGACAGACACGGAGGGACCACCATGTGGGAATGCAGCCATGGAGAAGGCACTGGAGAAAGCTTCTCCGCAGACACCCTGACCTTGGACTTCCAGCCTCCAGAGCGGTGAGATTGTGGGTTTCTCTTGTTTGTGTCATTAGATCTTCCTTGCTACTTTCAAGTCAGCCCTTGCAAAGCCAGGAAGGGTCACAGGAGTTACTGTTGCAGATGCCCAAGGACCTCTAGTCTAATGGTTCCCTCTGTTGCTAAACTGCATTACTTAGTTAATTAAGTGTTGCTACATTGTAGTTTTCTCCTCTGGCCACTTTGCCCATATTTATTGGATTCTTCTTAATGAAGAACATTTCCTCCATCGACTAGAACCATTTGGTCGTCCTGAAACGTTGCCCCGTGAGAAAGCTGGGGTAGACACCCGACTCCCTGTGACGGCCGACTGGGAGTTGGTGTGCCAGTCGCCCCCACTGGGACAATAGGGTTGGTTGTTTTCTTGCTCTGTGAAGTCTTGGCTTTTCATGTACATGGGGACTGCATATCTGTGGCTCCTTCATCCCCGGATTCAAACAGCCACAGATGGAAAACATTCCTCTAAAACACTGCCTTTGGGGCTGGAGCGTTGGCTCTGCAGTTAGGGCGCTTGCATGGCATGCGCTAGGACGTGGGTTCAAACCCCAGCACCACGTACACAGTGAAGTGTCAGAGCAACGAAAGCCATGTGAAAAACTAAATTGATTCTTTCTCTCACTGTCCCTCTCTCTTAAAAAAAAAAAAAAAGCCTCTTGCTGGGCGTGACGTCCATGACTGCCATCCCAGCGACTTGGGAGACTAAGGCAGGAGGACCACAAGTTGGAGGCCAGCTTGGGCAACTTAATTGAGGCCTTGTCTCAAAATAAAGAAGAAAAAGGCCTGGGGGAGTAGCTGTGGCTCTGGCCCTGGGTTCAGCCCCCAGAACTGGGGGAGCATTGCTTCTGACTGAAAACACAGTTTTCCTTGTTGCTGTTCCGTAAAGGCTGGAGTGTCGACACTGAGGTAGGGTCACGCGTCACCCAGAGAGGGTCTGAAGTCTTCGGGAGGGTGAGCGTAGGACCTGTGCAGGTACCGTGCCCTCGGGATGGGCAGTGGGGGAGCGCTGGGCTCCTGGAGCCAGTCCCCGCATCCCGCCTGTTGGAAGTCTCCACCAGCTGCACTGTCTTTCTTTCTGATGCTGACGTTGTCACCGTTTTGGCCAAGAGGAGCGAACTCTTGTTGACTGTGCCCTTGCTCTCGGCCCAGGACTCTGCACCCTCCTTGTTAGCTTCCTGCCCCATCGGGAGCAGGCCATTGTCCCACGGAGCCCCGTTAGGAGGTGCACGGCTTGGGTCAGGACACCCACTGCTGCTGTGCCTGCTTCCAGCCTGCCACCGCCAGCGGGGAGCTCGTGCTTTCTTTGTGCTCCACGGTGTTGGGGATGACTCTGGGCCTTGCCGGTGCTAAGCAAGTGCTCCACCACTGAGCTGCCAGAAAGCATGACGGTGAGAGAGAGAGAAATAGAATCAAACTTATTTAATTTTTCCACGGCTTGCACTGCTCCAACACTTCATCATGTACGTGGTGCTGGGCTCTGAACTGAGGTCCCTGTGCATGCCAGCTAAGCACCATGATTGCTGAGCCACCGCTCCAGCCCCAGAACACATGGCTTTGAAATGGAGAGCACAGGTCCACGCTGATCCTAACGGAACGAGTAACATCCAGTGCCTTCATTCCTCTTCCCGTTCCCTAAGAGTTTTGGTTGTTAATAGGATCAGTGTACTCCTTCGCATTACCCTGTGAGATACAAAACAGCTTCAAAACAATACATCAGTCCTAACTACCACGCTGGACACAGGGGCGCACGCTTGTGATCCAGTGACCTGGGAGCCAGGTGGGAGGATCGCAGGTTCAAGGCGAACTTAGTAAGACCTGTCTCAGAACAAGAAATAAATTCAGGGACTGGAGCGGTGGCTCAGCGGTTTCAGTGCTTGGACGCCACACGTGAATGCGGGTTCGAACCCCAGCACCATGTACGCAACAAAGTCTCAGAGTGAATGAAGGCCACATGAAAAACTAAATAAAAGTTACTTGTCCCTCTCTCTCTCACTGTCCCTCTCTCTTTAAAAAAAATAAAAGAAAAGAAATTCGGCCTGTGGGTATATGTAGGTCAGTGGTAAAGTGCTCCTGGGTTCAATCTGAGGTACCACCCAAAGTATTTTGCTAAGACTGAAGCTAGTGACATTCATTTATCCTTTTTGGAAGCCTCACTTTTCCTTACAGTATAGCCCCCTAAGGACGTGTAGAGCGGGGTCACTCGGAATGATGCCTTTCTCTGTGTGAGGGAATTGATACACATTCAGCTCATTTATTTCAATTTTTTTTAAATATTTAGGGACTGCTTTTTTGCTTTATTATTTATTTATTGGGGATCAAAACCAAGGCCTTGTGCATGCTAAGTATTTTAAAATTTTATTTTCTGTGTGCATGCTAAGTATGAGCTTTACCACTGAGCTCTTCCTAAAACTTAAATTTTTTTTAAGAGAATCAATTTTTTTTTTGAGTTTTTCACGTGGCTTTCATTGCTCCAACACTTAGTTGTGTACGTGGTTCTGGGGTTTGAACTAGCGTACTCACGCATGCCGGGCAAGTGCTGTAATAGCTGAGCCACTGCTCCAGCCTCCTTAATTTTTTTTTTAAGAATCAATTTTATTTATTTTTCCATCTGGCCATTGTTTCTCTGACACTTAGTTGTGTGCTTGTGGTGCTGGGTTTTAAACCAGGGTCCTCGCACTTGCCAGGTAAGCGCTCCAACTGCTGAGCCATTGGTACAGCCCCTAAAACTGAATTTGTGAACTGGGAAATTACTTCATGCTTCTGCAACCAAAGCCACATAGAAGGACACATCCAGAGGGACCTTATCCTGTGGTCTGCCCTGCGCCTCCTGCAGGCCGCCCTCTTGAGAGGGCCTCTTTTCTCAGAAACAAAGTGGGGATGTGTGTCCCCCTCTCCGCCGACACCGCGGGGCTGCCCATCATGTGTGCAGTTGGTCTGCGTGGCTCTTCAGTTGTTTCCAGGCTTTTCCACAAGCCGTGCTAGGCTAAAGAACTGTGAACGTCCTAACTTTACTGCTGTCTTTGAAATTGATTCTTAGCAGCGGAATTGCTGGGTAAAGAAAACATACAAGTGACTTTGCTGGAAACGGTCAAGCCCCTCTTCACTTTGCTACCAGCAGTTTGTCAGAGTGCCCATGTCCGCACAGCCACACTCACAAAGGATGCTGCTGAATTTTTGGGTTAAGTGAAGAACAGTATTTCAGTGCAGTTTTATCTGATTGAGTTTAAGAATCTTTCCCAAAGTTTAAAGGCCACTTTCATGTCTTCTGTGAACTCTCTCTCTATATATATTTTATTTTCTTCAAATAATTGTTGGCTGTTTTCTTGTTCATCATACCAGGAGTTGAACCCAGAGGTGGTTAACCACTGAGCCACATCCCCAATCCTTTTTAAATTTCTCAAATTATTTTGACAGGGTCTAAGTTGATAAAGCTGGCTTAGAACTTGTGATCCTCCTGCCCCAGCCTCCCGAGCCACTGGGATTACAGGTGTGTGTCAACTCACCTGGCTGTCTTGCTGATTCTTAGGAACTCTTTATATATTAGTGGTATTAGCTCTTGTGATATGGCTTACAGAAATGTTTCCCGTTTGTCAAGTATCATTTTTCTAAGGGGAGGGGAAGAGAGAAGAGAAAGAGAGAATCAATTTTTATTTAGTTTTTCATCTTGCTTTTGTTACTCCCTCTCTCTGTTGCGTACGTGGTGCTGGGGTTTGAACCCCTGTCCTTGCACATGCCAGGCAAGCACGGAAGCCACTGAGTCGCCGCTCCGGCCCTGTCGATTATTTTTTGACCTTACTCTCTGCGTTTTCTTGTAGAGCAGGCTGTATTTGCTCACTCCCTGTCCCTCTCCTCCTTGCTATGTTGCCGTGCTGGCCACAAAGCTCAGCTCCTGGACTCAGGTGATCTTCCTGCTTCAGCCTCCAAGTGCCAACCTACAGGCACACGCTGCATGGCTGGCTGAGCCAAGTCGCTTTCCAGTGTTTGTGCCGTTTATCAACCTTTCCCACGGCCGCTCCTGGATTTTGAGATGTAATTTTACTTCCACTCTGATAAGGTGATTCGTGTGTGTGTGTGTGTGTGTGTGTGTGTGTGTGTGGTGTTTTGCCTGGACTAGTTTGAACAATGAGGGAAGGAGTTTTAGCTTCTTCCAGGTTGCTAGCCAGTTATCCCAGCGTTTGTTTACAAGTGCATCCCTTCGCCGGCGTAGGTGCCACGCTAGCCATACACCACGCTTGGGGCTTCCCTCGGATCTGTCGCTGCACTTTCTTTTGTTTGTGGTCCATTTATCTGGCCGCATGCGGCTTTTATGGCGGCTTTATGATGTTTTATGCCTACCTAGTAGGGTCAGATGCCACCCTGCCATTGCTTTTCTCTTCCAACCACATCCCGGCCATTTCTGCAGGTTTATTGTATGTGAATGTGAGAATCAACCCATCTCCAGTAAAAAAAATATGTTCTTATCACATTTTTTTTTGAGAGAGGAGAGAAAGCATGAATGAGAATCAATTTTATTTACTTTTCATTTTCATCGGGTTTTAGCTTCTTCAACACTAAGCTGTGTATGCGGTGCTAGGATTTAAACCTGGGTCCTCATGCATGCCAGGCAAGCCAGCACTCCAGTCCCTTCTTATCACATTTAAATTATAAGCCGAGGGGCTCGAGCGGTGGCTCAGTGGCATGCACAGGAACCCGAGTTCAAACCCCAGCACCACATACACACACGTAAGAGTGGGAGAAACAAAAATCAGATGAAAAAATAAAATTCTTTCTCTGTCTGTTGCTCTTTGAAAAAAGCAAATAATAGGGGCTGGAGCAGTGGCTCAGCAGTTCCAGTGCTTGCCTGGCATGTGTGAGGAAACAGGTTTGAACCCCAGCACCAGATACACAACAAAGTGCTGGAGCAACAAAAGCCACATGAAAAACTAAAATAAAATTCTCTCTTTCTCTTTCACTGTTCCTCTCTCTTAAAAACAAAACAAATTATAAGCTGATTGGGAAGATTTAGCTCCTTTAGAAGGTTGCGTCTTCCATCCAAGAACACGTGGAGTTGGCCTCTGTATCAGCCGCTTCCATTGCAGTCAGCCAACCACTGCTGACAGATACTCAAACACCTGCATCTGTGCTGAATGTGCATGCTTCTAACCCCCACGCAACAGTCGCCCACTCACACAGCACCGAATGCATCACGTGTCACAACTCGTCTCGTCTACAGCAGCGCATGCCATAATCCAGCCACTCGAGGCGCAGGCAGGATGGCAAGTTCTACGCGGCCTCAGTGACTTAGCAAGACCCTCTCAAGATAAAAAATAAACAGGCCTGGGGAGCAGCCCAGTGGGAGAGTGCCCCAGTTCAGTCCCCAGTGCCACACACGCGTCTGCAGGACGATGTGTGAAGATGCCGTTTGACATGAGCGCCTTGGGCATCCTCAGAGTGTGCTGTCTGTGGTCCTGGAACCAATTCCCTGTGGATACTGAAGGACAACTGCACAGTGGCTAAAAAAGGTCAGGAAATGTGTTTTGTGCTGGTGTGGAGTCATCTCTGCTAAGTGAGCAGTCAGGTTTTCTACCCCTTGCATAAGAAAGAAGCTATTTGCTTATACCATGGACAGCTAGGCTGTCCCAGCAGGAGGTCCAGGAGTCTCCAGGGAGGGTGGCACCGGGCGGGTAGGACAGCAGGACCATTCACTCTCCCAAGTGCCTTGTCTGGTTCAGGAGCGCGGAGAATACACTGCTTTCGTTCTTTAAACAAATGAGCACACAAAACTTAAAAAGTAAGGGCCCAGGGAGGTCTGACGCTTGCTGTCTCACCCTCTTGGTCCCCGGGAGCTGGGGCACAGGGCCCCTTTCTCATTCATGTTTCTTGGTTGATGCCTAGGTGGGCCGGGCCCCTGACATTGTCATTGTGTTTGACTGTTCCATGGAGACCATGGTCCAGCGGGTGCTGCACCGGGGCCAGGTGGAGCACCGGGCAGATGACTCCGAGGTGGTCATCTGTCAGCGCCTGGAGACCCACTATACCTTGTGCGAGCCTGTCTTGACCTTCTACCAACAGAAGAACCTGCTGCGCAATGTAAGTCACCTCCTCCCCGCCGTCAGTCATGGGGCCTGCCTTGGGTTTTCCCAGCACAGCCCCTGGGGCTCTTCATTGAGCAGCACAGGCTGTGTAGAGCTTGAACGCCCATGCACTGCGGCAAGCTCCAAAATACTGCCAAGTCCTGTAGAGCCAAAGCCCCAGGGCCACTCCCTTCAGCCCAGTGCATCCTCAGGTGGGAGTGGTCACAGGTCTGGGAGCTGCTTGGCTCCTGCACTTTTCACTGTGAGGATGCAAGGATCTGAGGACATCTTTGTTCCTGTCAGAAGCCTCTGAAATGTGCTTTCTCCCCCGACCCCCCCCCCACCCAGGCTCAAGGGCAGTGCCTCAAGGACCACCTTTAGCTGGAAGATGAATACAGGGCCGTTCTCACCCTGCCACTCTCCTGCAAGGGACAGCATTTTCCACCTCAACCCATTTTCTTCTTGCTCTGCTTGCATGGCCTTAGGGTGGCACCTGGGCCTGCAAACCTGGTGTCCCAGGCCTGAGGGTGGGGGGGGCGTGTCCCTGCCATGGGACTTACCCGACTCGGGTTCCCCCTTTTCTAGATTTTGGCAGAAGAAGCTCCAGAGGACATTTTTGCCAAGTGTTGCTCTGTCATTGAAAGCCTGCAGTGAGCCTGGAGGGGCTGGGGGCTTGGGCTTGCCCCCACCCAAGCCTGCGGAGGACTCGAGGAATGTGGCCTGTGTGGTGCGTGAGGAGCCCCAGTAGCCCTGCCTTCAGAGCAAGGTGAGGGGTGTAAGCAGCCCACCGCCAGGGGGCAGCTGCTGCTGGCTCCTGCTTGCTGTGGTCAGCCTGGCCAGTTGACCCAGGCCATTACATTTTGATTGTGAAACCTGAGTTTTTTTGTTTTTTTTTTTTAAAGAGAGGACGGCAGTGAGAGAATCAATTTTTACTCAGTTTTTCCTATGGCTGTCCTTGCTGACACTTAATTGTGTACATGGATGCTGGGGTTTGAACCCATGTACTTGCGCATGCCAGGCAAGCGCCATAATCGAGCCACCGCTCCAGCCCTGAAACCTGAATTTTAAATATTGGTATTCAACCCTGACCTCAGCGACCTGCCAGCTGTCCACCTAGGGCTAGAAAGGTGCAGTGGCTCTGCTGCTCTCGCATCCGCCCCTCACCAAGCACTGGCACAAGCTACACCTCCAGCCTAGGCTCCCAGAACAGACCAAAGCCAGGGGCAGGATGAGCTGGGTCACTCCCGTGAGGCACAGGCGCAGCAAGCGTTGAGGGTTTGCAGCGATGGCTGCATCCATGGGAACACTTGCCCCTGGAGAGGCTCCAGTAGGGTGCTTTGCTCCCTGAATTCCCAGAGGGAAAAACGGGCAGGGGAGCACACCTCACTCCCTTGGTTTGCTAAGCCTTGCTCCTCCTCAAACATAACTTGTGGTCAGCATGCAGTTTCCTTCTTTTTTAACCAAAAGCACTTTATTAAACAAAAGAAGAAAGGGGAAGGGGGCGCAGGAGAGGAGAGATAAGAAAGCACAATGCACCTGCAGAAAGCTATTTTATATTTGTTTCTTAAAAAAAAAAAAACAACACCACAAAGCTTGTAATTTCCAATCACCATTACCATTTTTTTTAAACATCTATAAAGAACAAACATCTGTTTCAAAATCCTACAGGGAGAAGGGAGGAGAGGGAGACAGACAGACAGCACCGAGCAGACACAAGGAGGTTTTGTTATCATTTATTTGTGAAGTTAAAAACGAGCGATAAAAAGTAAAAACTGCCATACAATTTTTTTTTTTGTTTTGTTCTCAATTTGTTTTCAGTTTCAATCTCCTCTTGAACAGATGAAAAGACAAAAGACCAGACCAGTCCTGGGGGTGGGGGTGCGGCCGAGCTAAGGGAGGAAGAGGCGAGAAAAGGAGAGAGGCCAGGGTGGAGGGTCCTGCAATACAACACCTGGTCCAAGGAATGTTCCAACTCTAACTAAAAAAGAAAAGAAAACGGAAAAGGAAAAAAGAAAAAAAGAAATAGCAAGAATGACTTTTTTTTTTCCTTTTTAAAAGTTTATTTTAAAAACAAGAAGAGGGCACTGGGCAGGAGGGAGAAAATAATGAATCACTCCACCCTCAGAGGTGGTTTCAGGAAGGCTGGGGGATAGAGATTCATATATATATCTATATATCATTTTATAGATTTTGTTCTGCTCTTTGTTTTTAATTTTTAAAATTTTTTGGCAGAGATTTAATTCTATCTTCTAAGGCTGGCTCAACATGAAGTATCCCAATTTTGAAAGGAAAAGTATGTGAGAGACACAGAACGAGCGCGAGAGTGAGAGCCTGGCAGCCTGTGCTGCCACCGCGGGCCACGCACCTGAGGGCTCCCCGGCACCCCCACAGCGGCCATCGCTCTCGCGCCAAACAAATGAAATATAAAACAAACAAAAAAGCCCCAAACAGAACAAAATGGAGGAAAAAAAATAAAGATTTTTCACAGATGAAGAAGTTCACATTCATTCGATTCATTGAGCCTGCGGAGAGGGAAGAGATAGGAAACGGTCACTACGGGGAGGGGGAGTGGGGACAGGGGCGATGGAGAGGAGGCTGGAAAGGCTGGAACACCCACGTGGGTGGGAGGGGCCAGGAAGCCCACTCCCAAACCTGCAGCTGGCTCAGGTAGGAGGGAGGAGGACGGACATGAGTGACTGTCTAGTCTCACGGACTCGCTGAAGTCAAGACTGCTCCTTGATGGAGGAGAGAGGAGGACGCGGCAGCAAGAGAGCAGAGGCAGAGAGGCGCAGGGCGGGAAGGAGCATGTCCTGTCTGAAGGAGGGAAGGAAGAGGGGGCGGGCTCCCGGCGCATCACAACATCACAATCAAATCACGGTGTCCCCACAACACCCCTGTGAGGTAGGTTGGAAGGTGGCAACGATCGTCATGCCCACTTCACAGACAAGACCAGGACACAGAGGCGAGCGCGAGAGCGGAGGAGGCTGAACAGTACCCCTAACCCTCTCGGCGGGCTCCCGGCGCCCCTCATCCCCACCAGAACCAGGGCTGCCTGCAACAGTCACTTGGACACAGGATAAAGATCGTGGCTTAAAAAAAATAGAAAAAGAACAAAAACAAAACAAAACAAAAAAAGTGATGCAAAGAAAGGGGAAAAAGACGTTTTCTTCCCAAGTGGCCAGATTTTGAGTGAGTGGGTTAGCAGCCAGGACGGCGACCAACGCGGGTGCTGCTTGCCTGTCCCCCACCCCCAGGACTACCCACCAGTTCACAAGTTCCACCTTTGTGTGATTCGCGCTCCCCCAGCATCGCGACAGCGTTACACAGGAACAAGCGGCTGGCGGAGGGAGGCCTCTTCGTTAACCTCTGGACCCAGCGTGCGCTTCCCGGTGGGCGCGTGGGCACTCCCGGAGACCTCTGCCACACGGCCCCGCTGCAGGCATCAAGGGCACACCCCGCAGGGGAAGGGGTTTCCGGCGCTACCCACTAAGGCAGGATGGACGGTGGCCGGGGGTTGGAAGGAGAAAGGAGGAGGAGGAGGGTGGCAATTCCCACTTGCCTGCTGCTGTCCCTGCTGGGTGGGAGGTGGCTGGGGGCCACCAGGACCTGGAGTCTGTCCGTAGTAAGCAGCCTGCTGTCTGTAATACTCCGCCCAGGCGGCGCTGTAGTCTGGCTGGGATCCTGGGGGTGCTCCGGGACCCCCTCCAGTGGCCACTTGCGCTGTGGGTGGAGGAGAGAGAGTGTCTGTGGGGAGAGCTGAAACTTATCCTCTATAGCCCTGCCCAGCCCACCAGTGCCACCTTACCTTGCTTTTTGTAGTACTCCTCCCAGGCCTTTGTGTAGTCTTGCTGTGGGGGTGCTCCAGGCTGCTGGGGCTGCTGGCCTGTAGGGGCACCAAGGAAGGTCAGAGGATGCCCTTCCTGGGTGGGACTGGAACCAACCCCAGTGGCACTGCAGACTCACCTATCTTTTTGTAATACTCTTCCCAGGCCTTAGTGTAGTCTGACTGGCCAGTGGGCGGGGGTTGCGGAGGCTCCCCCTGAGTGGGTGGGGCCGCAGGGGCCGGGGCGGGGCCTGGAACAGGGCCTGGGGGCTGCTGGTAGTAGTGTGAGTAGTAGGCGGCCCAGGCGGCATTGGGGTCTGCGGCTGCTGCAGCAGCCTTATCTGTAGGCAGAAAGGGAGTCCAGGCCAAGGCAATGGCACAGGAGCCTGGCCCCAGCCTCCTCCCCCACAGCCTTCCACTTACTTGGGTCATGAGGAGCAGGTGGTTGCCACTGGGGATAGGTATTACCCCAGCCCTGGGGTGGGTACTGGTGAGGAGGGGGGCCGCCAGCACTGCAGGACGAGAGGAGGGAACACACACAGAGCAGGATGTGGTTGGTCAGAGTCACCTGCCTCCAGCAGGGATGGTCACAGGTGTTCAGTGGGTCAGAGGCCCAGACTACCAAACTTAACAAGCCGTTTGGCCAAAGCATGCAACAACTAGCAACACAAAGGACACTAAAGTCCTCAAGACTCAACACATACAGAATGACACCTAGCACAGGCATGAGGACACAGCCAGGGCCAAACAATCCTGCTGCTTCCACATGGCATCTAGGAAACCAGGCCTCACAAACAGCACCTGAGCCCCAGCAGCAGGCTTCTGAGTGGAACGGAAATGGGGCCTGTCCCTCTTCAGGCCAGCTCAGCAACCCATGCCCCAGGTCCCTAGAGACTGAGAGGAATACTCACTGTGGGGGAGCCCCTGGTGGCCCCTGATTGAAGGGTCCGGGGTTGAAGGGCCCCATGGGGCCAGCAGGACCTGGTCCTCCAGGGCCTGGTCCAACTGGGCAGAGGGGACCCTGAAGGGAAGGAGAGGCAGGTGAGTGGAGTATGGGGAGAACAGTGCAGAACCAAGACCAAGCTCACAGATGCCCTCCTGGAGCCCACCTCGATCTTCTCCTCGATGAGCTGCTTGGCATGGTCAATCTGCTGGGGTGAGCCCCGGATGATGAACAGTTTGAAGTTGGGGTCCCCATTGGGTGGCAGCTGTCGGGAGATCTCTACAAAGGCTCCTGTCTGCTGGTTTATGGCTTTCACATTCTCGCCACCTGCAGAGAGCCAGTCAAATCGGGCAGGTGGGGCACAGGGCAGGGCACGGGCAGGGGCAGAAGCTGTGCAGGGCTACTCACCTCGGCCGATGACTAGCCCACACTTGTGGGTGGGAATGGAGAAGGTCATCTCCCCACCAGGAGGGCCCCAGCTGCCTTGGCCTCGTCCTCGGCCCCGGCCCCCAGGGGGCATGCCAGGGCCCCCAGGAGGTCCTGGGGGACCACTCTGTCAGACACGGAAGAGGAGGATGAACCAGGAAGCCTGCCTGCTCCTAGATGCTGCTGGGGTGGCCAAGCCAGCCTCCTCCTAGCCTCCCCAGCCCACTCAGTGCTCCTAGGCCACCTACCCTGAGGCTCTGGAGGAGATCATTGATAATCCGGGCAGCATGCTCACATCTGTCTGGGGGGCCCATGATGTGAGCGATCTTTTCAGGTCCTGTCCCGTCATCTGAGGCCAGCACCAAGAGAGTAGAGAGACTGATTTAAAAGAAAAGCAAAACTCCAAACCCCTGCAACTTTGTCTCTTTAGGGCAGACTTGAGCCAAGCCAAACATTTGTCTCCCAAAACCTTGGGGGACTGGGAAGGAGGCAGAGCTGTACATACTCCCAGGGTGGAAACTAGAGTGTCAGCAAAGCAACTCTACAGAATGATCCCATAAAGCAACTGGGAGGGAGGGTGAGGGGCACGTGCAAGTACACAAGTTCAAACCCCAGCACCTTGAACACAACAGAGTAGCAGAGCAATGAAAGCCACATGAAAAACTAAACATTCTTTCTCACTGTTCCTCTCTTTAAAAAAAAAAAAAAAAGCAATGGTGGGGGGGTCCCCTCTGCCCGTGTTGAGGGACAGTAAAAGGTTGGGGAACTGATCTGATCCAGCTCCTGGGTTCCTCTACATGCGGCCAACTCTCACATGGCTGCTTCTAGATGAAGGAGGTGGCAAAGCATGTCCTGATGGCTGGACCAGGAGGGCAAGAGGGCAGGTGTGTGGTGGGTGCAGGGGTGTGACTGGCCATCATGGGTCCCTGAGGGATCCTGAGAAGATAGCCTGTCAATGCTAGGCTCAGTCCTGACCTTGTTTGAACTGTATCCGCACACCAGCATCATTCTGTATCTTCTTGATCATTTCTCCACTCCGGCCAATGACCACCCCAACAGAATGCCTGGGCACAGGCACCTGGGAGGGCAGGAAGCATAGGGGTTAGTCCAGCTCCATTTCCTGCAGCTCTGGTGCCTTCTGCCCACCTCCTGGCCCTCTATCTCCTGGGGTGTTCTTGCACTCACATCGATGCCCCCACCAATCCGAGATCCATACTCATTCCGATCTCCAAAGCCTCCCTGGTCACGTTCTCGGAGGATGTCCATCACCATCTCACAGGCTTGCTGCAAACACACCAGTCAGTCAGCACGAGAAACCCTGCCACCTACAGCACCTGTCCTGCCAGTCACAGTGAAGGCCCCACAAGTCTCTGTAGAACCCTGCACAACGCCCCACAGAGCTCTTTATCTGCCACCCCAACAGGCAGGCACTGTCAGCAGCCCAGTGTTCCAGATAAGGAAACGGAAGGTCAGAGTTGAGGCCACTTGTGAGGTAGCTCAGCACAAGAACAGGTCAGGGCTGACCTCAAAGCTAGTGATCCCGAAAACTCTCCATATTGCACCCATCCACACAGATCCCAAAGAACGCAGCCCCTGCCACCAGCCTGCCAGCCCCTCAGCTCTCAAGAGCCCAGCACATCCCAGGGAATGCTCACCTGCACTTTGTAAGGATCCCCAATGATACGGAGGGGCTTGTCCACATTTGTATTCTGGGAACCATCCTGAATTAAGATCATCTTCACTCCAGCACGTTCCTTGACAATCAATGGTAACTGTTAGTGCAACTTTCTGGAGCTGGAGGGGGTGGGGAAGCCCTGTGCACAGGAGGAAACTGTGCTGTCCGTTCTTGGTGCCACCCTCACCTGCAGCTGCTTAATTGTCTCCCCGCCTTTGCCGATGACCAGGCCGGCCTTGCCTGCAGGGATCATGATCTCCTGCACAGTGCCATTCTGGCCCCCATTGGCATTGTCGTGGAACTGTCCTGGGGGGCCCCCACGGCCCCGAGACACAATGTCATCCAGCATCATTTTCGCTTTCCTGGGGAGGGAAAATGCCCTCACTTAACCCTAAGAGTACTGGTCAGTTGCCCAACCCAGCCCAAAGGGGAGGTGAACCAGTGAGTTCATCTGACAGGTGACAAAGGGCAAGGCACTGGGGATGTTCAGATTTGGAATTTTCCCAGATGTTTGGGTTTTGGGGAGTCAATCCGTCAAAATATGTCAATACAGTCCTCTAAAGGGCAAGAGTGGAAGATATGTGGGTGTTACCCTCAACTTCCAAAGGGCAGGAGGGGGCTTCCGCCTGCTCCCCTCATTGTAGGAAGGGCCAGTCAGAGACTTACTGGACGGACTCTGGGGCTCCTGTCAGGGACACGCTGCGCTCAGGTAGGCCACCGCTGTCTAGAGAAAAGGGGAAATGAGATTAGTACCTTCCTGGGCCTGAGGGCAGGAGATGTGGACACTCCCAGAACCACCTATGGCCACTTTTGTTATCACTCCCCAGTCTGACAAATCGATTTAATTCCCTACAAAGCCTGGAAGCTTTACTTGATGTAAGGCCAAGGTTGTGAAGCTAATGTCCAATAAAGGAAACAGAATTTTAAGGAGAAGAGATGAAGTGGAGAGGCAGAATCCAGAAGATCCAAAAGCTACGCCCTGTCTCCAACACCACCGAGGCTCACCGGCCTCTACATTCAGTGCCTGCACACCAGAATCCCCAGAAAGCTCCAGGCAAGCAGGCCTTCCAGAGCTCAGGAATCCAAGGTCCAGAGGCAAACAACTTGCCTGAGACCAGATGCAGAGTGTGAACTGAACACAAACCCAGGCCCGATTTCAAAAAACTGCTGTTCAAATCCTCCACCCTTGACACTTAGGAGGCAGCCTAAAGCAACAGCTCACAGCACACCGCTGGAACAGAGGTACCTGTGCTTGATTTTATGCCTTCGCCTCAACCACCCTCAACTTGTTACACAGAGAAGGAAAAGAAAGCCACAGCCGCACTTCTGGTGCTACACTGGTTGTGGTACTGCACTGGGCCCCAGAACATAGTAAGTACCAATAAAACTTGAGCCCACCTCACTTTTACAAGGTTCCAGAAAGACTAAAGGATTCATGAAGTGCAGAGACCAAGTCAGCCCCAGCCTCCATTCCAGCACCAAGTGGGTTCTCCATACCTGGAGAGATCTGTACTTTGCAGCCTGAATCCTGCTGGATTTTGTTAATTTGTTCGCCTCCTCTGCCAATGACTAGGTAGAAAAAGAAGAAAAAAAAAAAAAAAAAAAAAAAAAAGAAAGGAATTGTGAGGGAGCCCAGAACTCAGCATTTTTGAGTAGGGGTTCCTGGTCACCCAGCCCCTCTGACAATAAAAGGGTGGGCAGTTATTCCTGGCCCCTTATTCCACCCTCCCTGTCCAGAGGAGGAAAGGAGGAGAAAGAGCAGAACTGGGGAATCCCTCTGACCAGAAGCTCTGGGCTGGCGGGGGCTTAGAGAACACCATCCCTCACCAGTGACCCACACTCACTTAGGCCCACCATGCCATCTGGGACCCTGTATTCTTCTGTCATTGAAGTCCTGCAGAAAGAGAACTTAGTCAGTCTTGAGTGGGAGAAGGAAAATGGGAGACTGAAAGTCTTCTGGAGAAAACGCCCCAGGCACCTAAAGCCATGGCCCTGCTCCTGGGGAACCAGTGCTTCTGCTTACAGACCCCGCTTCCCACAACCTGGGGACCAAGATGCCACGGGTCAAAGCAGACAACAGACAGGGCTCCCTCTTCCTACAGCAGGTCACAAGACCCCTTCAGGCCTCAGTCTCCCATGTCTCAGAGTTCATGCACTCAGTTGCTTCTACAACAAATTCAAAATAATTTTCATATGTCTATTAACTCCAATAAAAAAGTGAGCGTGTATCCTGTTCATTTCATTTTCCAAGTAAGTGGTTTTTAAAGTATTTTACAAAACCGTGGCCCTTTTCCAATGACCTATGTCCAAGTCATGTAATCTATCTGAGGTGGTAAAAATGTAGAAAAAGCTTAGTTGATCCTCAGTTTAAGAAGTGCCTGCACATGACTGAAGTCTGTGCTTCTGAGCATCCACAGCCCAAGGGAGGGAGTGATGGGACACACTTCCCTTCATCCTCAGCTACCACTACAATGGCTCTCCCCACAGGGGGCACAAGGAGTGGACATGGCTGCTTGCCTTCCCTCTGGTCCACCACCAACACAAGAGAACACCCTGGAGGGTGCAGGCCCAGAGAGAAGCCCCCCAAGTCAGTACACATGGCCGGGGACAGCTGGGAAACCAATCTGTTCTCCATGTCACAACTTACCTTGGGGGAGGATGAATGGGTCCAAGTTGAGAACTGATTGCTGTAGAGAGAAATCCCAAAGGTAAGACTGGCTTAGCTCTTCCTCAGGCATCACACATGTCCACCCCAAGGTACCCCTGCCCACACAAGGGACAACTGGTGCTTATCACGGTGGTTCCGTGACTGTTCATGCCCCTGAAAATACACTTTTTCACTTATTTTTCATGGTACTGGACGCTGAACTCAGGGCTTCACGTATGCCAGGCAAGTGCTTTACCACTGAGCTACATTCACAGCCTCCAAAAAGGGGTGGCCTGTGCCCTGCGCAACCCCACATGCAGTCTTCCTGGCCTCAATTTCAAATGGTGACGGTATCCCTAAAACTCACGGGTCCCCCAAATGTGAACATCACGAGCTTCCACAAAAGCTATTGTCTGTTCAGTGCTTCTAGCTCCCGACTTCCCAAAACTTCAAGTCCCTGAAGCTGCCCTGTGCCTACACCACCTGATGGACTTACAGTCTCCCTGGGAGGCCAGCTTCTTGCTCTCTGGCTGATCTGTGGAAGAGAGGAAGTCAGATGCAGCACCCACCCATCCATGGCTGCCTCAGAGCTGATACCCCCATGTCCTGGGAAAACAATTCCTCAGCCCTAGCATGAGGGCTGAGACAGGAGGGCAGAGAGGCCGGCTCCAAGGCGAAGTGAGGTCTGGGGGACACTTCTCAATTCCCATCATGAACACCCAGAGCAAAAGAGCCCTCATACATGGCAGCACCCAAATCCTTCCAGTCTAGGACCAGCCCTGCCTGGGGGAGGGTTTGGGATAAAAGTAGAATCGATAAGGAGTCGATCACTGGCTGCTTCTGTGGTAACGCCACCATGCCCTAAAGCTGGCTCAGTTTTACACCAAGCCTGGCAACTCCCCAGCTCCCACAAAGAGAGGAATGATCTAGGGAACCTACAACTTCACCCTAGCCACAACCAATGTGCCCTCCTCTCAGCCACCTGATATCTCAGGACTACAGACTGAACAAAAAGAATTAACAAGGCTGGGATGGCCAAAGTTTTACAATACTGAACAACAGTGGTTCTCTACTCACTCTGAACCCCACTGAAACAAAAGCACTCCTCTCTGCCCTCAGCCCTTCCTCCCAAACTAAAGCAGCCAGTGGGAGTTACCTCCATCTTCCAACTGTCTCTTTTGGCCCCCAAAACCAAAATCAGGAGTGCTGTTATTCACGGTTGTAGCAGCATCGCCTCCAATTTTGGCTGCGATCTAGGAGTAAAGTAGGAAGCACAGAAGAATTACCACCTAAAACAGTCCTCCATGGACTAAACTTCTTAGAATGTCTTAAGTCTTGTGGTTGGTATGGAGCAGCCCTCCTGACTCTAGGCAGAGATGTGGGTGCAGACATCCTGGATGGAATTTTCATCTAAGGCCTCAAAGTTCTCCTAAGTTATCTAGGAATTTCAAAATCTCCCCTTTCCTTTCCTCAGCAGAATTTGTGCCTAACTTCTTGGCTTCCACCTTGTAAATGACACCAGCTCTGGTCTAAGGAGTGAAAGGAACAAGAGCTCAGGTGCCAAGGAGGATCCTGGGGTCACTTCCATGAGCAAGAGCTCTCAGATACTTCCTCAAGCAGGTGGCTGTGGTGCAGAGTTGGAAAGTGTGACTTGAGTCAGGTTCCCAAACACTTTCCTTCATCTTCCTCACCCTCAAAATTCTTGCACAAATATACTGAACAAATCTGATGAGAGTATTTCATTTTAAGGCACCTGAAATCCTCATGTGACCAAAATGAAAGACCCTTCAGGAACACATGTCACATTTTAAGTAGGTAGAAATTTCAAGTAAAGCCCAATTCAACAAACTAACTTAAGACCACATTCCTGTTTATGCTTTAGAAATCCAAACCCTAAATTCTACCTCAAAAAAACAAAAACAAAACAACAGCTTGCCTTGGGCCGAAGCTCCTGGGATGCCCATAGGGGGCTGTGGGTCTATCATCCCAACCGACAGCACCAACTTCCCCAGTTAAAGCTGCTTCAGAAAGGACATTTGGGGGAGGGGCAACCAGATCAAACGCACCAGGACCTTAAGAACCTACCCCACTCCCAAGGTGAGGAAGCCTGAAACCACACCTGGAGAGGTGGCAAGAGTCCGCCTAACGGGTCCTCCCATCTTGGGAGGAGCCAGTCCTCAGCCCGAGGCACTGGGACAACCCCTGAGAGGTCTCAATGGGCCTGAGCAGGGAGCCAGCCTGCTTCCCGAAAGGGCAGCAAAGTGCTCCCGTTTTAGGGGCCCCCATCCCTCCAGCATGGGGGGAGGCCACCAACGGGACAGGGGAGGTCAGCCACACCAGTGTGTGACACCTCCATGTTGTCACCTCCCCTCAGAACGCAACAGGGGGACCCTGCCCACTTTCCCACCACCCGGATCAGAGGGCCAGTCTCCGCTGTCCCCTTCCCCATCTCCCCCAACTTCTCAGCCACTCCAGTCTCAGAGCTGTCCCCTCTCCGCTCTCCCCGCAGGAGGACAGACTCCCCCGCACCAAGTCCCTTCTTCCGAGCGAGGGAACGGAAACGGGACCGGGTCTGGAGCGACCCCGTCACCCGGGAAGGTGGGCCCCGGGGCAGGGGAGAGGAGCGCGCTGCCAGGTGTCCTCAGGGGGCGTCCCGAGTGAGCTCCTGAGCTCGGCGTCCCCCGCACACCCCCAGGACTCCCCGGCCCCCTGCTGGGGGGTCACCCGCGAGGACCCCGCCGCAGGCGCGGAGCGCGGCCCCGGCCGCCCGCCCACGTGACCCCGCCGCGGCCCCGGTCCCCACCACCGGCGACCCCGCGCGCGCGCACGTGACCCCCGCCCCCTCCCCCGCCCGCCCGCGCGCGCCCCTCAGGCCCGCGGCCTCCTCACCTGGCGGGCCCGCTGCACCGCGTCGGCGAAGGCGTCCTTGCGGATCCCAGGGCCGCCCCCACCGGGCGGCTGCGAGGGACCCCCGGCCGACCCCCCGCCCGGGCCGCCGCCGCCCGGGCCGCCGCCGCCCCGGTCCCCCGCACCCGGCGGGCCCGACGGAGGGCCTCCCCCGGCGCCCCCGGCTCCCCCGCCCCCGCCGGCGGGCGGCGGCGGCCCGGGCGGGGGTCCTCCAGTGCTGTAGTCCGACATGGCGCGGCGGGGCCGGGCCTGGCGCGGAGGCTGAAGCTGAGGAGGCGGCGGCGGCGGCGGCGGCTCAACGCGGGAACAAGGCCTCGCTCCACACGGCCGCGGAGCACTCTGGGAACCCAGCGGCTGGGAAGACGAAGAGCGGGGAGAGGGTCGCCCCCTCCCGCCGGCGGCGTGACGGACGGCGCGTTCAGGCCAATGGGAGGTTCCCATCGTTCGCCGCACACCAATCGCGGACACTGGAAGCGAGGCGCCAATCGGAGTGCTGTGAGAGGCAGTGGGCGGGAGGTTCTGAGTGACTGACAACTCTAGGAGGCAATGGGCTGCGGAATCCCGGCTCTGGGCGGGCAAATTGAGGCGATCCGAGAAGGCCGGAAGCCCAATGAAGCGTGAGTTCCAGATTCGCGGGGGCGGCTTCGGAATTAGATTGATGGCTCCGAAGAGTCACGTGAACGGGATGGAGGGGCTGAGCGAAAAACTCTTTGGCCGGGCAGAGCCGGTGCTCAGCGTGATAGTCATTCAGGCAGGCCAATGAATACACATGGAAGGAGGTACTTATGAAGATTGACAGTTAACTTAATCCAATTCCTGACAAGTTCTGGGTGACGAGCTTGGATTTGGACTTGAGTGCTTTTCTTGTTAACCAGAATCCTTTTCTAGCTTTGACGTCTAAACCAATGGCTGAGGAACAGGGGCGGGTGTTAGGTGATTGACACTAGTTTGGACAAATGGCAATGAAAAAAGTAAAATTGTCCAGTTTTGTTGAGAGCCAATGAAAGTGCAGCTGCATCGGGGCGGATCCGGCCACCAGACCGCGAGAGGGGATTAGTGAGAGCTGGAATGAATGGCAGGCGACGTGGGCGGTGGTGACCGGCTGCTGGTACTCGGGCCTGAGGTCTAGGTTAGCGCCCCAGGGACCTGGATGGGTAGGCCTGGCACGTGGCCTGCTTGAAGCCTTGCAGATCCGGTGCTTTCGCAAGTGAAGGGGCCTGAGAGCTGAGGGAACGCAGGGGTCCCCTGTACCCGTTCTCTCTCGACCCAGGGATCTGAAGCCCTCACTGTCTTCTAGGACTGATGGGACCAGCCCCTCTCCTCGACATGATTCTCTCCTGGGATAACCCCAAATTCCACCCTGCCTTCTCCCATCCTATAAGGGATCTGAGTCTGTACTACCATCCTGGACCGAAAGATCCCAGGTATCCCAGACACAACCAGAAGAAAATCTCTCTTTATTCCGGATTGTCAGCAGCACATCACCTTTTAGCCTGGAGCCAGGACGAGCCAGCAGAAGCCAGACTGGAGGCCAAACTCAGGTCTCAGGCTGTACCCTGAGGAGGGAGCCCCGGCAGTCTTCTGACCCAAGTCCCCAGCCGAATTTTGCAACCAAAACCAGCCCCAGGGCCTGAGCCTGGAGGGCGCCTTGGGACTCTGGAACACCCGGTCTTCCAGTGCTCTTCCTGCCCATTGTATGTCATCTGGCTCACGACCTATACACTCAGGGTTTTCTTCATGGCCTCGTACACCACGTAGCTGATGCCACCCGCTGGCAACACCTTCAGCAACGTGGGGGTCATGCCTCGGTACAGCCCCTGCCAGCCCTGCTGGGCCAAGATCCGCTGAAAGACTCCACGCATGGTGGGGTTCAAGCCTTCCACGGTGTCTGTGGGGACAGAGGCAAGCACAGAGCAGGGTCTGACTTAGGAGGTCTTTTGTGGGTTATTTGTCTTTGGGGCCAGTGTGGTAGTCTGGGTCACTTTTGGGGAGCGTTAGGGTCATTTAGGAGAAGGATGTGTTAGAAATTTTTTAAGGGTTAATTTGAGCGCTGGGGTCAGATTGGGGAGTGAGTATAAGAAATCTTGGTGGGTTTAGGGGTCAACAAAAGTGGCCAGGGTCAGATATAGAGAGTTTGGAAAGGTAAGAAAATTCAGAGAGCTGGGGTGAGTCAGGGAAGGGGCATTAGTGGTGGTCACTGAGGCTAGGCTGACCTTGTGCCTGCATCCGAGTGCGCACCAGAGTCAGTGGGTAACTGGCCATCTGGCCACAGGTTGTGGACAGTGTCACAGATGACAGACTGACCAGGCCACTGGGGTCCTCCATGTCCCTGCCTGACTTCAGCCATAAGCACCGGAGCATCTGCAAAAGAAGGGGGCAAGAGCACTGTTTGTAAGAGCCGAGATGTGGAATATCAGCCTAGGTGTCTGCTGGTAGATGAAGATTTGTGTGTGTGTGTGTGTGTGTGTGTGTGTGATGGAATATTGTGCAGCCATAAAAAACAACCAAGTGGAGGCCCATCGTGTTAAGTGAAGTAAGTCAAGTGTAGAAAGACAAATACCACATGTTCTCAGTTATATATGGAAGCTGAAATAATCCATCTGATAGAAGTAGAGTACAGTAGTGGTTAGGGGCTGGGAAGTGGGAAGGGAGAGGAGGATGGAGCAGGATGGTTAATAGGCAGCAGGGGTGCAGCTGGACAGGAGGAATAACTGCTATTCAGAGGATGTTGTGTGTTCCCAACACAGCAGCAATAGATACGTCAGTTGCTGTATGTGGTCATTGCATGTCGTCTACATGTGTTGAAACATCATACCATACCCCATAAATACGTACGATTGTGCATCATTTTAAAAACGCTAATGAAGAGAGGAAGGGGCCCAGGGCCCACAAAGGGCCTGGGCTCCAGCCAGCCCAGCTCCCCCTCCTGGACCCACACCTCATAGACGACCAGGTCGGTGCAGGCGTAGGGGATTATGCCGAGCATGTTGGGCAGGTAGCCTCGGTAGAGTGCGCGGGTGCCCTCCCGCTCCAAGATCTGCCTGGCGCAGTCCAGCAGCCCCTTGTACTGACCCGTGCGGCGCAGGGTCAGCCTCGTCTTCAGCACCTGGGGAGAGTGGGGAGTGAGGCAGCTTGTGCTTTTATTCTCTGTGGGGCCCTCAGCAGTAGCCATGTGTCCCTGTCCTACAAATGAGGACACAGGTTCAGGTGTGCAAAGAGCTGTCGATTTGCCCGCTGTGTCTGCCCCCTGAATTTCAGGTTCAGGAGCTCATGTGATAAGGTGAAAAGGATAGGGAAGTGCGGGGCCTCCCGTGCCAGCGGAGACCTGGCAGGCCAGATGTGCTGAGATCCACTGCTCCGTGGAAGCCAGAAGTCGGAATTTTTACAAAATACCACAGTATCAAAGTACCGAAGCTACAGTTGCCCAAAAGATAAATCTGGTGTGCAGGACACTGCTGCGGTCCCTGCTATGGTCCTGGTATGGTTTGCACACTGTCCCAGGTGTGATTTGATCCCTGTTGGGAGGTATTCAGGGATGGGACCATAATCCAACTAAGGCATTTAGAGGTGGTTAGGAGCGGAAGAGGTCATGGGTGGGGCCCCTGCGAGTGAATCCTGGTGGCTTTATAAGAGGGAGATAAACCAGGTCATGCACATATGGCTTGCACCCTGTGCCACGTGAAGACTGCCAGGCCCAGGAGGGCGACTGGGCTGTGACATCTGCCACCCTTTGATTGCCAGGGCTGATCTGGCAGGCTGGGCGGGAGTGCCCTTGCTCCCTGTCTGCTCTGTGGTGTCCCTCCTGAAGCTGCGCTCTGGGTTGAAGAGGACTTTTCCTGATGGAGGACCACCGTCCCCCACCCCTAACGCCTTTCAAGTGGCTGTGCTCCCTGCCAGCACCTGCAGACAAGCTTTCACGGTCCAAGACTGCTGGCAAGAAGGCCAGTGTCCCATGGGACCCATCAGCCTGCAGATTGGTAGCTAAATAGAGCTCTTTTCCTTATAGTCACCCAGCCTCAGGTGCTGATGAGAAATGGATAAGTGCACACGCCAAGATTCCCCATGCAGTGCCCCCTCCTGGAGCGCAGACCTTGACTGGGACGGGTCACGTGTACGGAAAGGTGACGGGATTGTGCTCATGTAATCTCAGCGCCAGATTGGTTGACTTTACGGTACCGAGAGACATTTTCTGGAGGGAGCCTCACCTAATCTCATGAGTGCTTCCGTGAGGTCTGTTGTGAGACAGGATTGGAAGTACGTGTGTTGTTTTCTGGGGACTGAACCAGTGGATTCCCACGGTGCTAGGCAAGTGCTCCATGGAGCCACACCCACTGCCCCTTCCGTAGGAGGACCTCCCGACAGGGCCAAGGGGTGGCCTCAGCACTGAGGACCTCAGTCCTACAACCCTGAGTGCGTTGGGAGCATGTTCCTCAGGACGGCCCCTTGACAGCTGGTGGGACCTTCCTGAGGACGGCAGGTTGACAGCTACAGGAC